>MQRK01052015.1:0-18361 GCA_001938485.1 Girardia tigrina | reverse complement strand
CCTGTTGTCCACAACCATAACATTTTATTGGTCTCCTTTCCGAACAATTTCTTATCATGTGTCCTTCTTTTCCACATCCGAAACACCTGATTTGTTTTCTTTGTCTACACGTTTCACTTGTGTTACCTACCTTTTCACAATTTCTACATTTAACCGCTTTCATGCCTTGAGCGTATTCTGTAGTATTTCTACCAACCCCTGTCTGACTTTTCCGTATTTACTGTCCCCTGTTACTGCTTCTCTGTAACTCCGGGGTCTGTTTTGCATCCCCTGGTCTCTTACTACATTCACGTCTTCTGTCACACTTTTGAAAAGTCATGTTTCAAGATCTTGGCTGCGAGCTTTTCTACTTTCTCAAAAAATACTTCCGGTATATCTTCCTTCATCCTGTACCGGTATGTCTCGGTCAGGTCTTCGAATAGTGAGGAAGTTCGAAAGAATGCCTTTCTCAATCGGTCTTTATAACCTACTATTGTCTTATCTACCGCTTTGTATCGATCTTTCAGAGCTCTCCCCAACAAACAAATGACTATTGTCTCTTTTTGGCCTTCGCTATTCCTGTAAAATTAAAGAATGTTTCACATTCTTAAATAAATTTCTCTACATTATCGCCTTTCCTGTACTTTTCAGGTAACAGTTGACTCGTGAAGATATCCATTGCAGCGTTAGTCGCCATGTGAGAAGTGGTTGTAACATCAATATCAGAATTGATTTTTTAACACCAAAATGTATTAATATATCATTCTTAATTTTAAAATATTTAAGCATATTAACATTAAAATATTTTACCTTTTAAATTAAAAAAATAATAAATTATTCTGGCGAGATGCAAATTTAAATTAACCCATCGTAGTCCCAATGCCAGATTACTTTTTATTGGTTACGTAAATCATTATTCAATTGACTTTCTTCGCTAAATCCGTTTAATTTATTATATAAATATTATTATTTTTGTTGGATGACGCTTCTTGCACCATAACATCTTGATTATCAGAGCTAAATCGTTTACCCACATTTGGATACGATTGAATAGCTTGATGAACCATTAGGGACAAGATTGTACTGACCATTTATATTTAAATTCAAAAGTGCATTCCATCCAACGCAATTCAATGTTTTAGATTCATAAATCTGTCATCAAATTGAACAAATTATGATCATATCCATGATATTCGTGAGATGGGAATAAAGTATAGGGTTCGGATGACAGCTGACATATATAAGAAGTTGATAAAATTTACGGATATCATAAAAATGGGATTGAGAGACTCTATAACTGAAATAGGCGATTACTTAGTTGCCAACCCAATAAAATACAACAGCGCATAAGGATTCCCAATGAGATTTCCGGTAGAAATATAATTGGAACTTTCCTTGTGAATCAGAACGTTTACAAATGTAGTCAAATATACTGATCTATGGTCATTGAATACCTTCAGTACTCATTCTCCTTTGGAGAGGCATTTGTCCAAGTACGCGCACTGCATCAGAAAAGAACAATTCACTTTTTTCAGAAAATTTTTTTTTATTTACTTTTAAAAATAGATTTTTACTTGAAGTGTTAAATGTTGATTTTATAAAGCAGTTCAGAATTTGAAAAGGAACAAAGATGCATTTGTAAAAGACAACGACAATAAATTAGTTCAGTTCCTAAATTATTTTGCTTTATGCAACACATTCTATTGACCATCGACGGTCTCCACAAATCCTTCACTGGCGTTTAGAAGAACATGAGTTCCTGATTTCAATGAAAGTAAATGCAAAACATTTTAAGAGAATATGCTTTACCAGTTTCGAATATCTTGGTGGCCCCAGAACAGCCGACGAGGCATGGCAGGCCGTATTCTCTGGCTACTACTGCTCCTGTAAACACATGTATTCATTTATTTCACTAAATATCTTATCAACCATGCGACAGTACACTTCCTTTTTCTGTAATCAAACCTCCTAAGAGCGGGAAATAGGGAGTCCAACCGACGTCGGTGTACGGTACGATAAGAATGTCTCCGGGCTGCATGAGGACGTAAATATATTTATAAAAATTCTTTACTCCACCTTAATTGCAGCCGCGTCCTCCAGTTTCAAAACGACACGACATGTCCCACTAACGCGACCCACACTCACGGGAGTTCCGAAAAATTTAATGCGACCATTTTCTTTGTCGCTCTCGATTGGTTTTTCCTGGAAACAAATTAAATATTTATGTATTCGATTACGATCACTTACCAAATAATCATAAGGATATCCAAAACATATTTCAGGCATGGACATTTTCGACTGAGTTTCGAAGAGTCGCTTTCTTCTTTGAACCCTTTTCAAATATAAACACTAAATATTAGAGTTAGAATATATATTGCTTCTTTTTCTATGATAAAAGACTATCTATCCTTTGAGGTAAACTATCTAGCATTTTTCGTTTTCTAGTCGTTTTCGTACATTCTCATAAGAGTTTGTAAGTGTCTCATGGGTGAACATTAGAAATAATCGGATGAGGTCGTCTGGTGAGGAGACTGAGAGGAAGGTATTTCCATAATGAACAACTCAATCTATTCATTCACTAGATGTGCTGTTTGTAATTGTTCATTATTAAGAAGCAAAAGAACTCTGTGTTTTCTATTAATATTTTAGAGGTTTTTACTCAACGATCTTTTACTGCCCTTAGCTAACAGTTTTTTTCAGGTTTTGACAGCTCAAAATAGATCGCGTCCTTCTGATCCTTCCCAAAAAAGATATTTGTCTTCCTTCCATAGCCATTTGACCACGTAGTCGATGTCAATAGTTCGTCTAGAGGGATCCAAGACACTTGACTCTCAGAATTTTCAAAATAAATCCCTTTTTAATTCTCAGTTACAATTTTATGAACTAATGAATGTTTTTTGTTCATTTCCCTTCTTTTAGGTTCACTACTTTAGAAGATCACTTCTTGCATCACAAAGAATTGATCCATGAGTTTTTGTTGCGTGTAAGTGCAATCTGCTTCCAACAATGCTTGGCGGTTGTGGTCTTCCAACTGCTCATTTGATTGTGATTTACCGTAGTGTATATCTATCTTTAGCTTGGAGAAGCAATTGAGTCGAATCCGTCAGTCGTTTTCTTAATATGGTACCAGAAACCACTGCTATTGCAAATCGTAATACCAAATACTAAAATTGACATTTTCATCGTAATAATAACCAATATTGTGGTATTTTTGTGAGTAAAGAATGGAAATTTGGCAGTGACAGTTTGTGTCGTGGATGGCCAACTTCCTGTCATATTTACAGACATGTTTAGCATATCGATGTGAACTGAACTTGCTCATGAGCTATGAACACTGTTCTTAACACTAAAGAAATTGCAAAGAAGTATTAAAATGATATCTTTTGTTTTTTAATACTTTCTATCAATATTCGTGGAACATTTTTAATAAATTGATGTTTGAGCATGTTTGTTTAAGACTTTTGGCCAGTATTATAAATACAGTGGCTTATTTACATAACTGTCATGAATCAACAATGAACTAAAAATTAATGCCAATATGACTATAAATTATCAATGAAATTTATTAAATTTTACATTTATATGTATCAGTTAAAAGTAAGAATTTTATTTAATATTTATCAAAATATTTTTATATGCCTCCCCTACCTGAACGGATAGCTGAGTATTGTAGAGATTACAGTACCAGATCTGCGTGCAGGGTAATGAGTCATAGCCTCTGTATCGGGTAGAAAGCATAAATAGACAATACAGTGCCTACGTACTTTCTCACAAGGCTTTAGATGTAAGAATACGAGCTTTCAGTGCACGGGCACGCTTCGGTTTTCCAACCAAAAAGGAACAGTCATGATCTCTCGTACCGTGATTCTGTAGAGCTTTGGCTATGTAAACACGTTTCGTACAATGAGTAAAGGGACACCAAAATATCTCAACATCAGTTGTATTACTTAACAGGAAGTCGACAACTACACTTTGAATCACTCCTGAGTCCGTCTCCACCGTACCAATGAGGGGCACTATCACATCATCCATCGCTATCGGGTACGACGATTTTGTACACCTTTCATCTACGTTATTTTTTGAAGCAATACTACCACTATACTGCCTTGGGTTCGGTGATCGATCAATAAATTTCGCTTCAACCATCCATTTATTTTATATGTCTTGTGATAATTTTCTATGGGACATTGGAAAGGCTTGTCACCAATCTGACGCTGCGGCGTCGTGGCCATATGCACGTTTTTGATGTCTCTTTTTAGTTCCTTCTGTTCCGCAAAAGCTTTGAAACAAGAAGAATACGTGCATTGTACTCTTCTGATACGCTACTGGAGCATTTTCGGATACTCTTTTCCCTGTTCAATCACTTCGGTCAGTTTTTCAGACACAGTTCCTTTGATCAGGTGTTTGAATTTCTCTTCAGTATCGAATATTCCTCTCTAATTACAGTATTCTTGGTATTCGATCAGATCTTCTTAGTCACCAAATAACCAGAACATATCACGATGATACGCTCTTTTATTAACTGCTTTTTACGGTAGCTGATTTCTTTATATCCTGAGCAATCTCAGAGTTTAATACTCTTTTACCTCACGTACGCCTTTTCGTCTATTGTACTCAAAGAATACAATACGCCGTTTCAGCAGTACCACATGTGCCTCGGGCAAACCAATCGACATATCCGTATTACGTATTCTGTCAAGTTTAGTTTTACCAAGACCAGTACGTGTGTAGATATTATGAAAATTTTTTCAGGTGTTGCCCAGCACTCACTCCCGTAATATACTGATTTTAAAATAATTTATACAGTGCGGCCATTAAATTCTGAGACTGACGGTGTAAAAATGAAATCAAATAGTTTTTTCGTATCTATTTCTTTCTTTATTTTAAGTGTTCATATCCTGATTCAATACCCTTTTCTCAGCCACATAATGGAGTGATTCAAATGTCTTCTCGAGTTCATGTTTCGATATTGTCTCTGAGATATGCGTTGAAACTGTTCTGAGAGTCTCGATGTCATAAAAACACGTCCCTTTGACTTCATTTTATTTTTTGAGACCAGTGAAAAGTCTTTGGTGTTAAATCCAATAAAAACTGAGAATAAATCAGATTTGATTTCATGCAGAAAGTTGACGAATAGTCAACAATATAAACCACGATTCATTACCTTGTAACTGATGCTAGCTATTAGATCGCATCAGATCGAATTTAATGAATTCCCAAATTAATTGTTGATTAACGTACAAAACGAAAGCGCCATTCGGGATGAGCTCATGGTATTTTTTTGGCTTGAGGTGGAGATTTTGACTTTCATTCGGTACTTTGACGCTTTGCTTTTGCGTCACACTGGAAACATCTATCTCGTCACCAAGGAAAATGGACATCAAGAAGATGGAACTGTCAGCTGTTGCTTGTATTCTCTCAAGAATGTTGTACTCTCATCAATGTTCCGTCTTCAGGTAATGTATGTGGATCAAGTTTAGTTTGGTATTGCCAAAATCCTCCTTTAAAATATGCAAAATTGTTTCTATTTTTCATTTGCATTTCAATGCCGCATTGTTATATTTGATTGTTGCGCTCTTCGAATCGATTCTGCAGTTCGAATTGATTTTGATCTGCCCACTCGTTCTTCATCTCCCCCAATCGCCTGCTTCCCAATTATAGTTTTTGGCATTTATGTCTTTGATCGTTATAAACACTCAACCAGATAAACTTTTACATCGTTTTAAGCTTGTCTACGACTGATATTCTGTGACTGCTTCTTAACGCGCACCTCAGACGCAATACCGAAAATTGAGCTTGAGAAGGCATTTGAACCACTCTATTGAGTTGCTGTAAAAGATGTTTCATCAGGAGGAGAAAACTTTGAATGAGAAGAAGAGATTTGAAAAAACATGTTTCGTTTCATTTTACATCCTCATTTTCGTAATGATGGGCCGTAATGTGGCGTTCAATTTTTATTAAGATAAAATGATGTAGTGCCCCTCAGTGATAGTCGGGGATCAACTGAATTTCGGTAGATGTATTTTAAAAAGGTGTTTTTATTATTTAGTGTTCCTGATGACTTTTACAAATATATACGAACTTGAACAAAATATTTGACATTTTTTCATCGCCATCGATAATGACGGAGATGAGTTCATCAAACGTAAAGAAGTATATTAAGTTTGCATCTGGGATCCAGTTCTCTTGGACCATGAGCTCTGCCAGTTTGTTGAAGGATTGCTTGAAGGCTTCGCACATTTGAATGGCAATCGACTTCCCCCATTCTCTTTGGCCGACTCCCGATCGACTTTTTACGAGGACCCATTCAACAATCTTCCTATACATTAACTCAATGAACCTCCAGTTAATATTCATGTTCGAATTACCTTTTGATGAAATTCATATCTAAATGCAGGCTCTTTAAAGCCATTTCGGGACTTAAGTCACATTTTATAGTGTAATCATCCTCTGCCAAATTCAAAACTAATGCTTTGATAACCGACACCAATTTCTTTGGCGATCTTTTCCAAGAGTCTTCTTGAAACTCAGCCTTAAAGACATTAAGAGTCAATTTTACGTCGAAACAGGAAAAATATTATAACTTCTCGAATACATCTGTGACCGTGCTTTTCAAGAAACTCCCTAAACCTTTCTCCCGCTTCTTTACTCGCCGACCGACTGAGCCAATCTAAGCAAGTCTATGTCTTTCATCAGTTAGATGTTTCAAAAATAGTAAACTTCTTCCGATTCTGTGAGAAGAAAATTTTTCCATGTCTCATTTCTCCCGATAGTAATCGCTATTTTCTTTTCAACAAACATTAACAAAACAGGTTCACAAAATTATTACTTTGATGGAATTAGGAACATCTGCGCTGACGACGTTTGAGCATGAGCGGAGCAAAGAGGCAACCTTGGCATAGAGATCGTTACTCCATCCCTTCTTATCCTTCAGAATCCTCATCAGGATGATACTCCACATGGCCGCACCGGTTGTGTTCTCGGTCGTGTCGCACCAGCACTAAGAGCATCATTCAATTAGTCTTTACCATTGTATTTTTTACCAGAAAATAATCGTTTATTTGACTGACGATTGCTTCCATCTGAAGCTTCACACTTTTCTTTGGTTGAATTCTGTAACCACATTGGAATTTCCTTTCCCATTCTTTCGTATTATTTTGACCTTTTCTTATTTCCTTAAATAAAAGAGAGAATATAAAGCAGATCAGTTAAACACAATCACCTTTAGATGCAAAAGTTTTGAAGTTATTCTTCTAAATAAAGATTTAACTCCAATAAACTTCTTAATATCCTTCTTGGAGGGCTTATCTACAACGCGACCTAAAAGTGAAACGAAGAGAGTATCAAGCTCGGGGAGATCGGACAGAAGAGACATGCACTAAATTTATTTGTTAATTCTGCTGACATTGCTAATGATCAATCTGCTGTCAAGTAGACCCGTTCAATATTCTTTATCACATCAAAGGGTCTTAATGATTCTTTCAACTTTGCAGCAGATTGTTCACAAAAAAGTAAGACTTACGTGTATATTAATGAAGAGATGATTGCTGAAGCTGCAAATGAATCTCCGTGCGCGGGATAACCCAAATAAAACTCCCATTTCATGACACGATATTTGAAACGTCTTGTCTATGGCAGATGCAAAGAGGGACCAGGTGAGAGGGGTCGTGGCCATGGGCATCATTTCCCTGGAATTAAGGTTATATTCATAATTTGCTTTGGCAATTCAAAATATCAAAAAACACAAACAGTGTCATTTAATATTTAATATTTTTTATTATAAAAATGTGACCAAAAAATTGATTTTGCTTTTTAATAATAAATGACAAGCAATAAATAATTTAAGACTTTGAGTCCTTCGTACCAAATGATATAAAAACATCCCTTATATAAATCCATGTCGTGTTAGGTTCCTTCTTGTTATGCACTGAAGACAAGTTGACACATGAGACCCTCATTTGAGGAGGCCAACATTAGCACCCTCATAGTGCAAGGGTGCGCCATTCATGAGCCTGAGGTCGTTCATGTTCAGTTACGTGAATACCTAAAACTGTTGTTACCACCTAAGAATTAGGCATGAGAAGCGTTACTACAAAATAGATTCCTTGTCAGCTGTCAGAAGAAACAGAATAAAACGTTGTGAAATTTGTCGGTGGTTGCAACAAACTTTATATAAAAGAGGCGTGAAGGAGAGATAGTACGTTTGTGAGGCAAAGTGGATGTATCTAAGGTCATTTCCACCACAGAACCACAAATAAATTTCGGTTAATGGTCATGGGGACAATGAAAAACAGACAGTCATGCGGCAATAATGAGATGTTAATAGAAGAAGTTTCGTTAAAAGATATTTTCATTGTTGCTTATAAAAAAAATTTTCCATCTAAGAGCATATTCAGTTGCCACACAAACAACTCGAATTGGTAGCATCGTTCTGGTTGCGTCCGGCCCCATAAAACAAGCTAACGAAGTTGGGACTACGTGGTACATCACTCAAATCTTCAGAAGACAAAAGTAGTTTTCAAATATTAAAAGATCGAGAACGATTGCTCTATTCAAATTAACGTTTAAAGAATGTGATGGTACCTTTATCCCTATTGTGATATTAAATAACATAACATAAATAGCAATGTACTAATAAGTAATCATCAACAAACCCAATGTTGCAAGTGGTCAAGCACTCCTCCTCAAATGCGAGGGCGCTGTCAAACTCTTGGATTATGTCCTCGTCCGTCTCGACATTCCAATTTGTGATCGGTCGTGTCTGATTGAAAAGAAAAGTGAAATAATTAATCTAAGATCAATTGCCTGAAGAATATAAAAAAGTCCTCCACACTCCGCCCATTCAATGTCGCATGGTTCCCCATAACTTTTTTCGATCTTAATTTAATTAATACAGAATGGCGAAACTCATAAATTCCTTACTAAAGCTCCAATTTTTGCCAATTTCAATATATTATCATTTGAAATGCAAAGCTCCTCTTTCGCCTCCCCTTCAGATTCAACAGTCTCCCCTACGTCTGATAAGCCTCAATTGTGAACAGATGGATGATATCAAAATCATACTGAAATCCAAATCAATCCTGATTGATTTCGTACCAATGGTTTGAGCTGCGATTCTCAGCGATTCATCCATCAGCCTCTCTATTTCAATGGTATCCGGCTCACATTTGCCCGAAACAATACTCTGAAGATAAACAATTACTCATTTAGTTCAACGAATGATCCGTTTATGGTTACTTTAACGGTCAACTCTTATTTTCACCAAATAAATTATTTCATATCGTATTTAGAAAATCAAGAATAAAGAATCTCACCTAATAAAAGAAGAGCTGATTTCTCTCTTTATTCAAAACTATGGAAGTCATAGATTGCTCTACATCTGCGATTAAGAAGCATTTGCTACACTCAAATTGAGTATTTTATGAGGTAAAGAAATCCTAATAGTTCCGTTTTAGTTCGTTTTGAGTCTCTGGCGACAAGAAGAGAGATACAGCGACAAGCTCCAGATCAGTAAACTAGTTCAAACATACGTGCTGCGTCCAATAAGTGGTGAGCCTATCAGAAAACATTATCTGATTCTTTAAATGACATTTATTTTTATAACAAACAAGTTATAAATGGGCATCATTCATTTTTTAGTACTTTTAGTAATTGTAAAATATTTGCAGTGTCTATATGAAAGCACCATTAGCTTTTATTTCATCAAAAGTGATAAGATTTTCATTGAGCTGAGTTCTTCTTATGGGGAAAAAAGTCAATCCATCGTTATTAGAGAACAATGCTTCAAACATTTTGATGGAGACCGCTTCTTGAAGAATAATTTAACCATGAATTATAACTGCAGGCAGACGCACAACATGATTTTCAAACCAAATCAATCTTGTTTTAGAACTGACGACGTCACTTGACCCGGTGGAACCCATCGATTGTCTCGGTTGTGGTTGACCAAGTAGACCCACTTCTCGTCCGATGCCACAATTCGTTTCCAAAAGCGGTCATCTCGTGGATTCTATAGCAGCTGTCGGCAAATTCGGACTCTTATCGGCCTGTGCTTTGGTGAGTTTGTATGGATCTTGACGCGGTTTCTTGTGTACAAAGTCGAGCTGCTTCAAATGCCAATGTATGGTTGACTTGCCAACTCCAAGATTAAATGCGAAATCGCGAGTGCTTGACGAAGGCTTCATGTCCAACTCTGCTTGAAAGTCATCGTTATCCAATTTTGTTGGTCGTCCAGAAAGAGGACTGTCATTCAAGTCAAAGTTGCCTTCATTGAAACTCTTGAACCAATCAACTGCTGTACTTTTTCCGACCGTTTGTGTACCTTTAACTTTGCAAATTGCCTTGGCAGCATCTCATGTTGTCAAGCCTTTCTTCCAATAGTGACGCAGCAACACACGGATTTCAAACTTTGTAATCTCGTAGTCCAGATAATGCTATAAATAAATCGATATATATGAATATCAAATAAATAATGTCAAAAAGAAATTTGAAAAAAATTGTATTTTCATTATTGACCGGGAACTTTAGGACAACCTAATATATAAACTTCGGTGACCGGGAAAAAACATCACATGAAAAAACACCACAGTAAAAAAACAGTTAAGTCAGCTACTCAAATATATAACAAAGAGTTAAATTAAAAAAACTGTGGTAAGAAAGAATTTAAGCATACTCAAGCTAAAATAAACATAAAGCTGACTGTTTTTTCACTGCGTTGTTTCCTCACTTAAATTTTTTTTCTCTGTGGTGCTTTTTGTTGTAATATTTTTCTTATGATGTTATTGATACGGTGTTTTTTCTTGTGACGTTTCCTCTTGGAATCATAACCTTCAATTACTAATTTATGATAGCTTCAACGATATTTCTAGTGCAAGTGGAAAATTGCAAAATAAGTTCTCAAATGAGATCCATTAATCCCAGAATATTACCTCACCCAATCCTCGAGTGGCGTTCAGAATCATTTTAGTAGAATCTCCATTGACAGGATTCATGGTAAATAAAACCCCTTAAGAATCTTTTAAGAAAGACTGGACGGAATATTTCCTGGCCAACCTGATGTATTTGATGGAATCATTTTCATTATAACCACTGCCATCATTGCGTTTAGAGGCTGACCATTTTGGAGTCTGTATGCAGCGGCCGTCGGTGTGAATTGCGATGCCCAGCACTTCTTTATCATAAGACAAATCTATTATTATTTCATTAAGAGACACTATTCGACCAAGTTTAATTATTAAATTACATTTTCGAATCCTCGGACTCCAAGGTAAGTCGCCATTTGACCTGCACTGGACTTGCCGGAACTGTCTTCATCTTAATCAAAATAAAAAGCAATAAGTTTATGCAAAATATTGCATATATACAAATGTATATAAATGAATTGTAATTTGTAATGCGTTTTATGTTAAATAAATTGCCGGTTTAAACTGAGTCTCCCAGTTAAATGTTTTAATGTATGCGGTCGACTAGAGGTCAATCTTCTTCAACCAAGACGATGAAACATAATAAATTCAAAATACTGTGAAGGCGATCTAAAGTGGATTTTGATTTCCATGCCTGTTTTGTCGCTAGTACCGTCTAAAGGTGTTTTACTCGGAGAATCGACCATCGGTACAACAGGTTTTGTTCTGAAACTCTTTAAAGACGTATGGATTAACTTTCAGCGTGTCCAAGCTGCTCGTACGGTAACTCTGGCCACCGATAAGATAATTTGCGACAAAATCGGAGCATTTCTCTGTTATTTATGAATATTCTAATAATTTGATTTATACGGATTTTAAAGATGTAGATATCGTGATTGAGTTTTATGATTTCAAATATTCACAAATTCGACTTGGCGTCATTGAAAATAGGCAACAAAGAGGATTCATCAAAATAAGAATCTGCTCAAAATGGTTCAATCAAAGGTCGATTGGGTCTTTTTCAAACAATGATTCTTGTCGGTAATGTTTTAGGATGTAGCAAGTGATAGGGTTCGGTCAATATTCGAAAAGATTATCTTTTCCTAATATGGGTAACTTTCAGGCAACGCAAATGTATCTGGCGTCCTTATGGTCCAAGATACGATTGGAAAAAAGTAATTTCTATCACACTCTTAAAGGAAATTAATCTAAGGTTAATGTTTAGTCAAATAAATAATTTTTCATGAGTGATACAGGTACAGCTCAACCTCGCTTGTATTTTCTAATTGTACGACTGGCATCAGGTTAAGCTCATTGACGATTCAACACCGGGTCCATGTCTATAAAATATATGTAAAAAATATCAAGTCTGTGAGGAATAGGTTCACTCTTAAAATTTTTGAAATAATTAATTTTTATAAAGAATTTCTAAAATAAGAAAATATTTAAAATCAAAAGTTTTTCTAAACAAATATAAATATTTTTAATTAAATTTAAAAAGTTAAAAAAATTAATGAAATATTATTGCCAGAAAGGTAATTAAAAAACAGATAATTTTAAATCTTAAACTCAGTTTGAAATTCTGCAAATTAAAGATTTGACAAATAATTATTGCTAAACAGTTTTCTTAAAAAATAAAAATTAAAACTTTTATCATTAATTTATCGTAATAATATAATAATAAATTTGAATATTGTTAATTATTTTTACAAGCTTTTATTACGTTTCATTTGTTTGTCTGTATGTCTGGATGCATCAAATCTTGCGATCGAAAATTCACCCACTTCCCGTTCACCTAGCGACATGAAACTTTCAGGACTGATGTATTCTAGGTGACAATACACTTTTTCACTGTCACTGCTCATCTACCGCCTTTAGTTTGGTCGCAAAAAGTAATTAAAGTGTCGTTCTCATATTTTCCTCAGTATTAGGCTTTGAAATTTGCTACATCTAAATGCAAATAGAAAGCGGGTTTTCGCCTAGTTGGCGTTGATAATTCAGTCAAATAAATGTGGGATGTGGGTGAAATAGATACAGAACCACAAACATATGACAAATTATAAATTATGATTTTTTGTATTTAAATTGTATAAATACTAAAGGATTTTTAATTAAAATTGAGCTAAAACATTTAAATAAGTTTAAAATGAGAAATATATTTTGTTAAAATCAAAATTCGAGAGCCAATTGAAAATATTTATTAATTTCGACGGTTTAGCCGTCATCGTCAGAACAAATGATTTTTCAAACGAAATTTACTCATATAGTGCAGTTAATGATTATGTAATCAATACGTAATCAGTACATAATTTAAAAACTCTCAAAGTTGTAGAGAGTGCAGTTTGAATGTTAATTTTAGGATCCAAAGATCTTATATATAACGCTTCTCGTGTCACTCTCTCCCAATAATTTTTAAATTGAGTGCACAGAATTTTAAAGTGATGTAAAGTTACATCTCTTTTACAATGTCTTCTATGTCCTGCAATGCTAATTCCACCTTCACGTCATCTCTGTAAGATAATCCAGGAACACAGTCGCAATGAAGGTGGAAGTAACATTGCAGAACATAGAAAACATTGTAAAGGCTACATAATACTACGATATTCATACATTCATCTGGTTCACCATGAAAGCCGTCTTTATTAATAAATTTCTTGTGAATTTCATTTGATTTCTTAAAATTATGTAATTTTTGAAACTTGTTTAACTTTTGATCTTTTCATTTTGTAATAAAACAAACGACACCTCATTTGCATAAAATCTTGAGTTACGTAATTGCGTCATTTGTTGCATAATTTCGGTACGATGCGATACGTTCATCCTGCAAATGATCATCTTGACAAACTGGTACTAAAAATGCTACAAATCGCTTTGCGTACCCATTGAACTACCCTTTATTTATGTATATATAAATTATGAAGGCATTTAATTTTTTATTTGAATCCCATACGAAAGATTTATTTTGAATTATAAAACCCGTCAAATGTCCCCTCAAATGAAGCTCTTTTCAAGAACTTTACAATACCGTTTTGATAATCAGAGTGAAGAACTCACTTCAAATCTTTTCAGTGAATATGATAAAAGAGTCAAGATTCGCATTTCCGTTCCATAAAGATGAACCAACCTGCAGTTGAGGATCTTATGGCAAATAATTCTGAATCCCAGCTGTCCGAAGAAACTGATACGAGCTCCATTCGTAAAGCAGTAATGACATCATTTGGGAGTTCTCCATTCTCGATACTGCTCTCTATTTCCCGACACAGAGGTCCAAGATCTGCTTTAGGAGTTCTCCTAGAGTAATTGTAACAATTATTGTACAAGCATAGCACTCTTTGATATAGTACCTGTGTCTCATCAAAATGATTTATTGTCAAATTTAATTTTAATTCTTAAAAACTAATGTCAAAGTATGAAGAAATAAATCAGAAATGAATGGGCGTGTGAATCCTCGGGGACGTACTGCTGCTCCTTCTGTCTGAGTGGATCCAGAAGGACTTCATCGTTGATGGGAGTGACTGTTGGCTCCCCTTATATCAGTCCGCGCATTTATATACTCATCAAGATTAAACTACATTCATACCTCTTTTTATTGCAGGATTTTAATGTGATTTTTATATGTGCGATTTTTGTATAAAATTGTCTTAAAAAACCCTTGTGAATCTACTGATATAAGAGGAGCAAACAGTTCTTCCCATCAACGATGAAGTCCCCCAATTCGTAACGGAGAAATCGACCTATTTTTGACGCAAAAGATGGTTGTGAGCAATGGATTGATGATTATTGCTTGAGCAAGAGTAACGACAAAAATCGCAAATCTACATTCAAATGTTGAGTATAGAGTATAAAAAAATAAAATTTTATAAATTAAATTGTTTTAATTAATAGATATAATAAGATATTATTTATCTGTTTATCATAATAAATATAAGTTATATATAAACGAGTAAAATAAAAATATAAAAATTATTTCGAAAGAAGAGTATAAAAAGAAAATGATTTTACAAGAAAACGAGAGCCTTTAATTGTATTATGTATGAAAAGAGTTGCAGAAGAAGGTTATAAAAGAACAAGAAAAATCAAATTATTAATATAAAAGAAAGAAATTTTTAATTAAAATTTGCATTTAGCAGAAGGAAAAAGGAATTTAAAGAATTTTATCTAAAGACAAATCACAATTGACAACAGACCACTGTATAAGAGCAATCGTTAACTTGAACGAATTGAGTCGAAAGAAACTATAACCAACAGTGCGGATTGATCATAATATTCAATTATAAATTTTTTTTACTTAATATATTCCATATATAATTAGAATTACTTGGGGCAAATGAATTTCATTTCCCCATTTATCCAACCTGTAAATTCACTACACTAACACTAATTGCAACAAAAATAGTACACCTTATTCATTAAATGCAACTTTTTTCCAAAAAAAATTTTTTTAATATTATATTTAGCAAAATATTAAACAAAAAGTAAATAGTTTAAATTTGAATTAAATTACTTAGAAAATTTAGATATCCATGAATAATTAAAAGAAATTATTCTTTTCTCAGAAATTAGATATACTAAGTGATATAAAGAAAAATATTCCAGTAAAAGTAATATGTGCGAAATATAATGTACATAAAAGTACAATAACACGAATTAGAAACAATAGCGACAAAATATATGATTTTGCTAATCAAACCTTTGTTGCTGCGACAAAGCTTAAAAGAATAACAAAGGTGACAATGCTTGACACTGAAAAAGCAGTATATAATTTGTTCCTTAATGAGAGAATGAAACATAACACTGTATCTGACACCATGTTACAATTGAAAGCATTAGAATTCCATAAAGAATTAAATGCCAACGTAAAGTTTGAAGGTAGCCATGGTTGGGTACAAAGATTTAAAAAAAGGCATTCTATTCGCCTTTTAAAAATCTGTGGAGAAAAGCTGTCATCTAATGAGTCCTCAGTTCCTAACTTTTTGGAAAATTTGGCTAATATGGTACGAAAACATTTGTGAATCTTTACTGTATATAGGGATTCCGTTTCTTCTAAACAGTTCAGTGAATATTGTGATTTAACAATAAATATTTATAAAGAACCTCTTATATACGCCTACACATGTACGAAAAGAAATTCTTCAATGACAATGCCCTTTTTATTATATGTAGATGTTCATCGTTAACGCAATTTGTAAGACGTAATAACTACTTTTCGCAGAACATATTCAAGCAATTCTGGCGAAAATTTGTCAAAAACAGCATCGTCGTGCTCTAAATGAGACATTCTTCGAATGCTCACTGATGATTCCCAGCGGGAACTTGGGTCGATTAAGTGTGAATGAACTACCAGTTACTCCTATCAGCAAGTTTTGAGTATTAAAAGAAAATTTGCTGGACCATCTATGGCAGAAATCGTCCAAAAAGTGACGACTTTCGCTGAAGAATTTGCAAAACTAATTCCTATGTCATTTTATGATATCTAAATGGATGAAGATGAAAATTTTTATCGCTTTCTATTAATTATGTCGATGCAGAGAGCCAGAAACGAGACAAATTTTATTTATTTAGACGGTTCATTTTTGAAATCCAATCTTAAAAGAACAACCCTTGGTCTTTTTAAATTGTGAATGTAGGCTTTTGTCAGCCTAATTTGATTTCTGTAGTAACTTTTTAAGACCTTTTAATACAGCACATTTAATCCACATTAAACAAAAATCTTTGAATGTTTCTTTAATGTTTCATCGACCAAAGGTTCCAATTCACAGATATTAGCCTTCAGGAAACATCTAATAAGAGATGGGTGGTGCTGCATAGAAAACTGTTCGTAATTCATTAAACTATTGATTAAAAATTTTTGTCTTTTAATATTTCTATAATTCGATGATTGGAGAAATAATCGAATAATCACACTGAAGCCTGACATTTCATCTCAGAGCTGAAAATTAAATCTCCTAGCACATTCGACGTAAGGAACAGCCGAGCACGACTGAATCTTGGCCCGTCGGCAGATACTCACCTCAACCAATCCATCCGTATCGCTGAAAGCTCCAATTAATGGCAATTTTTCTGAGTCTGAGCTCATTTTCCGAATGAGACATATAATTGGAAACATCTACAGGAAATTCAACATGACAATTATCAAATCCTTGGTTTTAAATATGTTTTGCTGTTCATTTCGTAACTAATTCAAGAGACATGTAACAAATTTACCGAATGTTGAACATACACGTTGGACCGCTCATCTGATGGAAAATCCAAGGGTTGACCAGTTTACAAATAATGTTGCAGAATCTCATGGTGTTGCGATTATCAAATTACGAGACAAAACTTTTCTGAGTTTGTCTTCTGGTATTGAGGACAGAAGCCGACCAGCTAATAACTCGAAGACAAAGGCGCAATGTGCCCAATGTCCTCCCGCAATTCTGTTTTAGAAATTTGATATTGCCTTCAAAGAATGCAAATAAATGTCACTCTTGTTTTCTGACGACTTTAAAGGAACTTCTCACTCTCTATTTCCGCCAGAAAATTTTATCATTAAATTGAGAGAAGTGCGACTGTGGAGTTTAAAAGGATCTTTTGAGTTCTTGCTCTCTTTCTACCTTTCTTGTTGAAAGAAACTCGCTTGATTTGTAAAAATTTGTGGGTAATTTGATATTGGAATCACGTTGTAGGCATTTTTTATATTGTCAGGTTAGATGAATATGAAGGAGGAAATCGCACTAAATCGCCAAGCTTTTTAAAAGAATGAGTGGGAAACCAAAAGGAAGCTAATCTTGAAACCAGAAAACGATATCTAAGACCTCTCAGCCAAGAGGAGATTACCTTTGTAAAAGACCAAAAACTGTCGGGACACAATTCAAGAACCTGTGAGAGCTAAATAGATTTTGATTGCAAATAATGATTTACGATTTACTTTCAAAATTCTTAGCAGATAATAAATGCAAATAGTCCAATAGACGAATACTAGAGCTCTGCAAGCCGCAATGGCAGTCCACATACCCTGCTTTGGGAGCCAGTTTTGCAAAGAGATTTATTTGGACAAAATGAGAAATAAAATTTTTTAGAAAATACCCAAATTTAAAAGAAAAAATATTTCCAACAACTCTAAGTTGGCACTCAACCCTTGTTTGCAAGTACAGATACCATCTATCGCCAGCGTATCCAAGCAACGGACAGAGGAGGGTCATACTGTGGGGGTCCTTTCATGGGCCGACAATCGGCATGAATATAGATTTAAGGGCTTTAATTTTGCGATGGATTTTGGTTATATTTATTTATAATTAAATAAATTAGCTGAAAATAAACTAAATTTTACACTCACTGTTCATTTGTAATTTATTAATCCTTCAAAAGTTGATTGTTTAATTAAAAAAATAATTCACAAAAAGAGAGTCTTACTTGAGAGCGTCAAGAAGACCGACGATTCTCCGCGACACTTCGGCATTCGTCTGACGATTATTTAGAAAACATTTTAATTAATATTATTT
>MQRK01052012.1:0-16641 GCA_001938485.1 Girardia tigrina | reverse complement strand
TACACACTATTTTGGTCGTGACCTATTACACAACAATACAAAGATCACACCTCAAACATTCCATACATAAATTACGCAACATACAATTATTGGTTTCGATAATAATTCTCCTCACACATATTAAATCAATATATTAAAATTTTAATTATATTAAAAATTGAATATTACATTTAAAAATTATTTTAAATGTTTTTACTTTAAAATTAAATTAAATTATTTTCAATTAGTAGGAATCAAAGAAAATACCAATCATCCATCTGGGTAGGAGAGACACAATCCGAATAAACATACAACATGCACAATATCAACATACAATTCAAAACATTCCTAACATCCCTCTCGATTTAAATGGCTTTAACCATTCAACATTTCTAATCAAAATTCTACCATCTTCGAGTTGTAACTCGTAACTCCTTTCGTGATTTCGTTTCAACACAATTGCCGGACCCATGTAACGGTTATCTTCTTTGGATACATTTTCGTTTTTTATCAATACTCTGTCTCCAACTTTAAAAACTCTTCTTGTCTTTGTATTTTATTCGACATTAACTTAGTTTCCGTTAGTTTCTTTATTTTTTTTCCACCTATGTCTTAATCGTCTCCCAAATATTATTTCAGCCAGTGAAACACCTGTTGTAGCTTGAACTGTATTATTCAACATAAATTCTATTTCTGACAAAACTTCTGTCCAATCCTATAGTCTCCATCCTTCATTCTAATATTTATAACATCTCTGATTGTTCGAAATTGTCTTTCCACTATCCCATTTGTATTATGATGATATGGACTTGAATAGATTATCTTGACTTTAAACCTTTTAACTGTATCTTTGAACAAAGCCGATTCAAATGTTTTTCCTTTATCAACATGAATTTCTTTAGGAGGTCCAAATTTACATATCCATCTATAAAAAAGCACTCTACGAACTGTGTTTTCATCTTAACTTGCAACTGCATTCAGGCTAATATATCTACTAAATTGGTCTACTATTGCAAGTACGTATTGATATTCGTTTATTTTTCTTTTGAATGGTCCACAGAAGTCCAAGTATATTTTCCGGAAGGGGTAATCTGCCGACAACTTTATATGCTTTTCTTTCGTTTTCGCTGTTAAGGTCTTTCTTTTTTGACAATATAAACACCTTTTGACTAATTATTTAACGACATTTCTCATATTTTCCATGTCAGAATCTTCTCGAAGATAGCTATAGACCTTTTTACTACCAGCATGTCATAATAGTTTGTGTATCTCTTCAATAAAATCTGTTCATTTTTTTTGGGGATCCAGTATTTATTATCCTGAGTTGCCATGATATCATTTTTAGTATCCATTTCATCGTTTTTCCTTTTTTGATATCTTCAACAATTTCTTTTATTTCTTCATTATTCTTTTGCCATTTGAAACCCTCTTACTCTTCGTTCAAAGCAAGAATTTTCGACTTGATATTTCCTTTCTTGGCTTTTTCATGCATCGTCTGACATTGGCTACACAATTCGCAAGAATTTCTAGACATCGCGTCAGCATTTGAATGTTTCTCACCTTTCCGACATTCTATTCTCATGTCAAGACCAATCAGAAAATTTATCCATGTCTGAAACTGTGGTATAATAGGGTTTTTGTAGTCATCATAAAAGTGATAGCATTATGATTCGTTCGTAACAAAAATCTTTTCCCATACAAAAATTTTTTTAAAATGTTGAATGAAATAATAGATTGCAAGCAGTTCTTTCCTTGTAATGCAATATCCAAGTTGATGTTTATTCATTTTATGGGAACCATATGCAATTACTCTTTCTAGTCAACACATGTCTTTCTGTTATAGCACCGCTCCTATTGTATCAAAACTTGCATCTGTGTCGAGTATAAAGTTTTTGGAAAAATCAGGGTATGCCAAAATTGGTGTCTTAATCATTCTTTCTTTTATTTTTGAAAAGCTTCATCAAATTCTTTAGTCCAAATAAGTTTTTTATCCTTGCTCTTACCACATAAGCCTTCTAAAACATTTGCCTATCTAGCGTAATCCTTTATTAATTTCCTGTAGTAATTCGTCAAAACCAAAAAGCTTCTTAAATGTTTGATACATGACGGGTTTTGAAATTTTCTAATTGCATCAATCTTTGTTTTACCTGTCTCAATACCTTCTTTCCTTATGATATATCCTAAAAATTTAGTTTTTTCTACTAGGAATTGACGTTTTTCTGGATTTATTTTCAAGCTGGATTCTTTAATTTTCTTAAATACGTTTTTTATTCTTTGAAGATGTTCTTCTCGATCTTTTGCAAAAATCAAAATATCAATCAAATATACGACTGCTTCTTTCCAATTCAAATCTCCTAGAACTTTCACCATTAATTCTTGAAAAGTTGCTGGAGCCGCAGAAGTTCAAAAAGACATTCTCGTGAAACAATATTGATCATTCTTTGTTGAAAAAGCTATTTTAATCTTTGATTCTTCTTCTAATGCAACCTGACAGTATGCATTTCCCAGATCAATTAAACTAAAATATTTTGCGCCATTCAACTTGTTTAACATGTCATCCAAATTTGGCATGGGAAATACTGGTCTTACCGTCATTTTATTCAACTGTCGAAAATCGACACATACTCGAAAGTATTGTTTCTCTTTTTTCCATACACACACCAGAGGGAAGTTCCATGGAGAACTACACTTTTCACTTATACCGTTTTCTTTAAAATTTCAAATGACATCATCTAGTTTCTCTTCAAAATGTTGTGGTAGTCGATAAGGCTTCACTAAGACTGGTTCTCCATGAGTTTCTATTTTGTGTTTCGTTAAGGAAGTTTTCCCAACATCCCACTTGTCAGCCATGAATATTGATTTATATTCTATTAATAGTTTCATTAGTGGGTTGTCAACTTTGGCGTTATATATTTCTTTAATTCTCTTTAGTCTGTCATCATCTGCTGGACTATCTTTAATCATCCATATATCACCTGAATCTATAGTTTCCTTCTTTAGTTTTATTCCAAATTTGTCTAAAAGGTCAACTCTTGCTATTATTTCAGGGTTCAGTTCTTTGACTACATAAAACTACATAATTTTTTGTACTCCTTCAATTATTACTTTACAATTACATGATTTATAAGTTCTGAATCATTTGCACAATGAATGCGTTTACTCGTTTTCTTTATTTGTTACCTTTGAACCCGGGTGTGCCATTTGGTGAACAGCCTAGAAGGCCTCTGAACGGAGGGTGGGACCCAATATGGGGCATAGGCCTCCGGCGATGTAAGTGTCGAAATAGACGCGATCGCGTTCGGTTGGCCATTCCTTAAAGATAGCTAGGTCCTTGTCCGAAGGAGGGTTCTGTTATAAGATCTCTTGAGTAAACAGAGGTTCAAAGACTAAGGCTGCCTGTTCGATTCTTGAGAAACAATCGGCTCTGACATTGTCAGTACTTGCGATGAATTTGATATTGAAATCGAATAGCGAGAGATAACTGATCTGCCGCTGTTGACATGGTTAGGGGTTCTTCATATGGAATATCTGCTGTAGAGGTTATTGATCGGTGAGTACAGTCGATAATCTACCTATGAGGAGGTGTTCAAAGTGTTCCGCCGAGAGGAATAGACCCAATAGCTCTCTGTCGAATGTGGAGTATCTGGTCTGAACCGCTAACTGCTTCTGGGAGTAAAATTCCAGGGGCTCTGGTTTATCCCCTCTTGTGTGTGTCAGAACCGCTCCGACTGCGATGTTAGATGCGTCGGTCATCAACGTGATTGACAATAATCCATCTGGGTATCTGAGTGATGTGGTGTGTGAAATGTCCAGTTTTATTTGCTGAAACGCTTTGATTACTTCATCATACCATGACAGAGATTGCTTATTTGACCCGGAGGACATGTTGGTGATTGTAGCCAGTGTAGCGGAGATGTGAGGGATTAATCTACGACAATAATTTACCAATCCGAGGAAACTCTGCATGGATATGACAGTAATCGGTTATGGCCTTGATTCGATCTAATAGTGGGTGAATTCCGTCTGGTGACAAGACGTGTCCCATGAAGGTGACATGCGTCTGGAAGAAGTGATATTTCTGTAGTTTAAGTTTGAGTTGATGATCGTTGTCTGGAAAGTGTCTCGAAAAAATGTTTTTGGTGTGAGGTTGTGTCTGCTTATGCCACAACGATATCATCGACGTATGCCACTGCGTGTGGCATCCCGTGGAGCACCATGTCAATATGGCGCTGGAACGTCTGCGAGGCGTTACACAGGCCAAACGGCATTCGAAGATATTCGAAGAGGCCAAATGGTGTGATTACGGCTGTTTTTGGAATGGATAATTTGTCTACAGGGATTTGGTGTTACGACTTGACCAAATCCAATGATGAGAAGATACTACAGCCGGAAAAAACGTTGCAAGATGTCAGTGATTAGTTGCATCGGATATAAATTTTGAGTTGTGATCTTGTTCAACCCTCTGTAATCGCCACAAATGCGTATGAAACCGTCTTTCTTCGGAATGATCTGTAGTGGTGCTGCCCACGGTGAACTGGAACGGCGTACGATGCCTGAAGCTTCGAGTTCAGAGAATTCTTTCTCGCTCATGTGTCGCCGTACTTGAGATAACTCGGGGTGACGCTGTCGTACGGGTGCACATGGTACGGTGACGATCACATGGTTTGAGATGAATCCGTCCGTACGTCCCCTTGTGTTGGAGTTGTCAACTGTGTTGGGGAAGGTCCTTTCAATGAACTTAGTAGGGTCGGACAGCAAGGTACATACTTGTATAGCAGGTTGTGCTCAAAACGCTGTTTCTGACTGTTGTGGTATAAGAAATTTACGGTTCCTGCAATCAACGAGTAGACAAAAGTTATCGAAGAAAACCGCTCCGAGTAGTGGTTGCGTGACATCGGCAACCGTTAACATCCATTAAAAAGATTAACCCAGTGAGATGAGGTCGAATGACAGACGGACTTTTCCATGTGTGAGGACGATTGATCCGTTTGCAGCAGTGAGACGAGACACTGAGCGTCGAGTCTGTGACTGGACACTTTTGGACAGAAAGTCATTTTGTTGGCAGAAGGACCAACGATGGTGACATCGCAGACAAAGATACCACATCATTTGTAGTCCCCTTCTGTGCCGGCTGCGAAGACCGAAGGTGAACTTAGTTTTTTGACGGTTTGTATGAGCAGCCGGGCGCGCACCGTTTCGCTTGATCATCATAACGGGAATGGTGCACACAGACAGTGTCCAACTCCAAGCCGATCTTTTCATCCTTCCAGGTGCATTCTGGCAAGCATTTCCTCGCTTGTCTACTAAATTTTGAGTGATACCAGCACACATTAAGACTTGGTGGCCTGTTTCGGCATGAAATTGGGTGCTGTTTACGGAACTGTTGTGATTTCATGCTGTTGAGTGCAGCTAACTGTGTTGTGACTGCTTGCATCTGTGTTTGTAACGTCTCGATTTGTTTAACGAATGTGTCTGGAAGTGCTGTTGAGTTGTTGTGGTGACTGTTCACTGACGTAAATCCACTGGTTTTATGAGATTGTTCTCTTCGTCGTTTCCAATTGTTATTATTGTTACTATTGCCGACGCTATTCGCACTATTTGTTTTGCTGTTGCTGGTCATAAGCAGCCCATCACTGTTGACCGGGGCTAGCTGTTGTTGAGGAGATGTGACGTGTGAGAGTGTTCATCGATGCCGAATTGATGATCGACATTGCTTCTACTTTGGCTTTTGTCGATTTTACGATAGAGCGGCGGCAAAATACAATCTTGAGGCGCGTCTGCATTATCCAGAGCATCTTGAATTACCGATTCGATAACGTCGTCGAAATTCGATCTGATTTTCGGTGGGGAATTCGATTCTTTCTGAGTTGAGGTAGCTTGACTAGTACTCTCGTATTCGAGTCCCAGGTCTTCTTTGAAATCATCGTCTAACTAGTCCTCGTGAATTATATCATTATCTTTGTCGACAATGTGAGACGTATCGGTATTATTCTCCAATAAATGACCGGTATTGTTACGATGCAAAAAATCGATGAAACCTCTTCATCTACAACACTCCATACGCATAGAAGCATTGCAAAGAATTTGAGAATAGTCAATTTCGACTATTCCCGTTATGTTTAAATAAACCTCAGATACGCGTGGAGTGAGAGGATTAGAGAGGAAGGTCCTTCGACGTGAACTGCGACACCGTTCCACTAGAATCAGACCTAGAAAACCTTGTAAAACCCCTATGAAAAAATGAAAGTTAAAAGTCTTTAATTAATTAATTACCGAAAATGATTCAACGTGAATCATATAATCGTCTGATTCCCCGAATTGTAGCAGCTGGCGTTCCGAGAAATAAACAAATGCCATCTGTCGATCTCCGAATAAACGATAATCTGATCTGCAATGAACAATATTACGCAAATAACTCCAAAAATCAATTACCAGGATGACATATATTAAATCCATAGCACATCCGTGTAACTACCAGCGATTATAGTATGATCAGTAGGCGCTGGGTAAGAATCACTACATTCACGGCATCGCATGGGGATCCGGAGTGCTTATAGAAATATTTAAACACAGAATAGGCGAAGAAATAAACAAACCTCACAATCTGACATCGAAGAAATCGGCCACATGAGGTAAACATGATTTTCAATGCAATTTAAGTCATTACAGGCAGACAAACGACAAGCGTCAACATAGACAGACGGGAGCAAATACTAATTGCGCCGAGTAATCAGGATGATTGCAATCATGCAATACCCCCCCCCTCTCATCCTGTAATTAGATAACCACCATGCGATAATTGCACAACGAAAAAAGAAAATGCTGACAGATAAACATATGTCGACAAACAGGATGCACACACACACAAAAATATTTCCCGTATATTCAATAGCTATTACGATTTGATTAGTTTCATGTAAATAATTTTGACGAACAGTGCAAAAAATTTATTATCGGTAAAAATTTATGTTTCGTTTTTTTTATTTTGTTAATATGCGATAAACTATATTGTTGTGTCCTTACTTATTAATACCACCTAATAAATTCAAATAATCATTCTGTTTTGTCTAAGCATCTTATTTTACCTTTAGATGTATGATGTTAACATACAATAATTTATGTTGTTACATCCTTATGTATTGATACCGTCTAATATATGAATTGGAACAGATTTTGTCTCCTTATTATTTCTTTTATAATAATATTAAAACTTATTACTATACGTTGTTGAATAATGAAGAAAGCTAGGATGACGTTCTGTATTCCTAAGACAGTGAATCATCATTCGAAGAGTAAAAATAATTGTCAAGAAGAGACCGAACTCTATCAGCCTGTCCAGCGTAAGACTTCTCAGCGAGGTCCTTACCATTGTGATTAGTGAGAGTAGGGTACAGGTTATTAAAGGGAGTTTGTATTGAGGAATAGAACGCCCAATGTACATGATGTAGGCGTGGTTTATCTGCGGGATGAGATCTCGCAAACATGTTGATGAAAATATTAGTTTACCTTTAATGGGTGGCATTTTGATGTAAATATCAGGGTGGTCAAAGTGCTCGGGGACCGGAAACTCAATTTCATTATCAAAACCTGAGATGGTGTTTGATTCAGCGGTCGGATTGGAGATACAGTAATTCTGGAGCACAAGTCTCACACTGGAAATGCACTAATCGGTGTTGTAGTAGAATCTCTTGATCAATCGATTTATGATGGAAGTGACATCCATTGGATAGTTCATGGTTTTCGCATGATCTGGGATACCGGGCGCCGTGTGACCGACTGGATGAAGAAACGGAAAGGAATATTTGTGTCGCATTAGTTGCTGAAGGGTTTTCCTTTTTACGAATTGTTACCGGTTTGTGGGATCATCGAACGGACGAGGCCGACCAGAACTATCGGTAAAATCGTCGAGCTTTCTCGTGATTTCGACACGATCATTCGAAATGAGCCTTATATTTTTTGATTACTAATCGATGAATTACACCCAAAAATCGGTTTTAGAGAAATCGAAAAATCATAATCCGAAAATGATATTGAAAATGGTGAAAAGAAAGCGAAATCAATATTCAAAATTTCTTATTTTTAACACCGTAGTTAAACAATATTGCCCATTGTTATTCCTTTCATTTTTTACCTTTTGTTAATTAATTTTTTTAACAGTAAATTGTTTTTTTGTTTGTTATTTTTTCTTGAAATTTTATCTAGAAATTATTAATTATAAGTCTGGAATTTTCCAGCTCAAAAATGTCAGTGATCGCAAATCCAATTAAGGAATTTTAAATAATTGAAAAAGAATCAAAAATTTAGTTAAGTATCACTTGGAAAAAACTCTTAATTGGCTGCTGGTGATGATACGATTTAGTGAACACTACATCAGCCCCCTTTTTGAGATGCGGAGACATCATGGTTATACAGATGCAGGTTTAATAGGAATGGCAAAAGAGGTATCAGATATTTGAACCCAAGGTGCGAATGTGACACAGAGTTTCGCTTTATGATTGACAGGAATGTCGCAGTTGTCATCATCAATATGAATGCACGGTTTTAACTTGCAGAAGTTGACCGTCCTATGAGTGCCATTATAATTGATCGTTGCAGTATTGTTGTCCGGATTGAACTACAAGACTCGATGAGGGCCAGTATATCGAGTTTGGAGCAATGTCGGGTGCTCCCGGATCAACCAGACGAACTTTGCTGAGAGCTATTCGCGCAGTACATGCATTCAGTACGCACCTTGTTTTGGTGGTTAGGTGTCCAAATTCTTGAAATGCTGCCGAGCCAATTCCAACTGTTGGTCATCACTCGGACAATCATGGAAGAAAAGCTCATTCACTAAGGAAGTATTCTAGTCAAACAGCATTTGGCTGGAGAAGTTCCATGGTTACTGCTGGGAATGTTTCTTCACCCCAGTAGAATAAATGGCAGCTGTTTTATCCAGTTATGATTGATGGACATGGTTTCTCAAGGAATTCTTCAATATCAGGTGAAATCTTTCGACGATACTGTTCGATTGTGGATGGAATGCTGTCGTTTTTATGCGCTGAGTGCCGAGTCGCTGTAATAGATTGATAAACAGTTTGGACTCAAATTGGCAACCTTGGTCCGTGATTATACGCTTCGGCACACCAAATCTGGCTATCCAATTGTTGACAAATATCTCAACAATTGGGGTTATGCTCCTCATCGGAAACGCCTCTGGCCAACGAGAGTTCCGATCAATGATCGTCAGGAGATGCGTATAGCCATTGCATGGTGGAAGCGGACCAACAATATCCATATGTATGGTGTTGAACCGGCCGCCCGTCGGAAAGCTGAGAATTGGCGGCTTTGTATGTCTTGTCACTTTGTTGGCTTGGTATTGGAGACAAGCTTTGAACCATAACTTGACATCACGGCTCATGAACGGCCACACAACTTTGATGCGCAAAGGCTCGTATGTTGCTTTGGAGCCGGAGTGGGCTATGGAATGGACTGCCTTGAAAGTATCCAAACGAAGGCATTCGCCTAGAACTGGACGAGAACAGCCTGCGATGGAGGTATCGTAGAAAATCTGTCCGCGTGCAGTGGGTTTCTCCTTGAAACGAGACAGATCCGTTTTCCGACGGTGGATTGGCTTCCAAAGCTTCCAGGGAAAGATATTGCTCGAAATCCAATGCTGCCAGTTCTACCCGAGAGAAGCAATCCGCTACAACATTGTCAGTGCCAGAAATGAATTTGACTTCAATGTCAAACTGAGACAGGTAACTGATCTGTCTTTGCTGGTGAGGTGATGGATTCTTTATCTGGAAGATCTGTATTAGTGGCTTGTGATCTGTGTACACAGTTGAGGAACGTCCGATGAGCATGTACTCAAAGTTTTTCACAGACAAGATCGGGTAAGAGTCTGGAGTGGTGACTCTGTTTAGGTCTCGATAATCCCCACAGATGAGTAAGGATCTGTCCTTCTTCGTAACGATCTGCAGAGGAGCGGCCCATGGAGAGCTGGATCGGCGTATAATACCGGAATCCTCGAGCTCTTTAAACTTCTTTTCTGCAAAGATTCTTCTCTCTTGTGATAGTTCTCTCGACGTTGTCGCACTAGAGCACAAGGCATTGTCACTATGACATGTTTCGAAATGCAGTCATTGAAATTGGATATTTTGCTGGATCCTAGGACGGTTGCCGGATATGATGCTCAGATGTGCTGCATGGGATCTGTGGCAAGTGAACAGATACGCGCTATATTCAGCATAGTGGACAAGGAATCCGGAGTACTGCTCAAGATGAGTTTTTTGTTCCTGCAGTCCACTAACAGTTCGAAGTGGTCGAAGAAATCTGCTCCCAAAATCGGTAGTGTGACCTCAGCGACAGTAAAAGTCCATTGAAACACGTGATTCAAGTCAATGAGGCTGAAAGACAAAGTTACGGTTCCAAATGTGTGTAACACTGATCCATTTGCAGCAGTGAGACGGCGATTGGATTGAGTGTTGTGCGGCTGAAATCTTTTTGGTAAAACGGATATGGCAGAGCTTGTATCAACCAAGAACGATGTCTTGGCAGTAGCATGACTGCTAACATGGGCATTACAGGTAAATATGCCGCAGCAATATTTGACGCCTTGCGAGTTTGCTGCAAAAACTGAAGGGGATATCAGTTTTTTTGGTATTGGGAACAACCAGGTGCGCAACACATTGCCTCATCGCCGTAACGGAAGTGGAAGATGCAAGTGGGGACGATTTCCAATTTTGGATTTGTCGAACCTCCACTCGCAGTCTAGCTGACACTTGCGTGCGTCTTTGTCAAATCTCTTGTGAAACCAACACACGTTGCTGTTTGCGCTTTGTGATTGGTTCCGTCCTGACGATTTATTTCTGCTCGATGATCTGGCTTTATGATTACTGGTGGATCCGTTCTTCTCGATGTTTTCGAGCCGCGTCTCCAAACTGGATAGTATATACGTGATACTCGCAATCTGCGTGAGCATGTCTGCATTTTGTGTTTCAAGTACGCGTACTGTGACAGGGCTGGGAGCAGGCTGGCTGCTGACTTGAAACCAACTGCTCTCATTCGATTGCTGAGTAAGCCAGATGTTGTCGGCTACGAGTGCCAGAGTCGGAAGCTCCTGATTTTCCATGCCAGCCAAGATAGCTTGAGTAATTGGTGGTAATGATTTGAGGAAAAATCGCGATAGGATTTTGTTTGTGTGATCCTGTACTAATCCAGGTTGGATCTTCTCCAAGTCATTGGTGACCCGCTTCAAGAACTCCGATGGCTTACTTGGACCGCGGACTTGCGTCTTTTAGTAAGCCGAAAATGTGTTCTCAAAAGACGGTACATGGGCAGTGAGAATGATACGGCGAAGTTCGTCATATGGCTTCTGATGCTGGTACAAATGATCGGTGTGCTTGTACACCACTTGCATCAGTTTAGCCGGTAAGATCGCCAGAGTATTGAGGAAGAAAGTTGACTGTTCAGTGATTCGCTACATCTTGAACTGCATTTCGACCACACTCAATCATCCCTTCAGTGATCCATCACTGTCACTGAAATACGCCGATGGGGGAATATTCGCAGCGATCGCACTGATACTCGGGTCTGAATCGTCGACGGGAGGTGGATTTGTCCCCGTATCCGATCCCCCGCGAAGCTTCATGTGTACGATAACACGTGTATGATCTCCGATGGTGTACGCGGCCCACGTATGGTGTGGTCGGAGCGACTTTGCGGTACACTCAAGCCAAAAGCCTGTACAGAATGTTTTAGCAAGTGACGCAATTGCGTCACTTATTCGCACCTCAAAGCCGACCGTCATCGTCGAGCTTCCAAGAGCCCCCTCAAATGTGATTTTGATCATTATTCGACCGGAATGACTACGAGTTATGTCGCCTTTTGCTTGATAAGGTCGGTTGGAGTGATGGCGTTTTTCTGTGGGGAGTGTTATGGGTGACATGAATAAAAATCAGGTAGCAGCAGCACCAAAAAAGATTTTATAGTGTGAATTAAATAAGATTATCAAGATATTACCATAAAAAATTTTATTGGTTGCGACCTGAAATTTAAGAATTGGAAAAGTCAGACTTACATTAATCGATGACGCACAACCGGTACCCGCGCGCGGCTGGATCTATCAGGCTGGAGTCAGGATCAATGCGGCTCCCGTCAGGCACTTGCGGACTCGAATCAGGGGAGAAATGTGTTCTGACACTTCTGACACCATTTTGATGTACACTACAGTACAGAATGTAAATTACAATGAAATAATAAAGTAAAAATAATGAAGTGGTAATGTAAATAATAAAGAATGATTTGATAATTTAAATATATATATTTAACAATCTAAACCACGTCGCATCGTTGGTAATAATAGGTCAGTATAAAGTGCGTTACTAGCGAACGGGAGTCTCAGCTTTTATTTGCCCATTCGATTTGAAATTCGGACTCAATAATTTGATCCAACAATTATGTATTATAGAATAAATTCAAAGACATGAGGACTAGCACCGTTATTGTTGAATAGCCTAATGTAAACAGTATAAATAGATTAATGGAGGTTTCTTTAAACCGAGAGCGATAATGAAGAGAATATTGAGGAGAACTGATGATAATGCAAAGGCAATGAATACCGTAGTATGAGGTAGTGACTGGATGGATGTTATCGACATAGGTAATAGTGATGATATTGCCAGAGTGACAATAATTCATTGACGCTCGGTTCTTAAATACTATCCATTATTTAAATAATTAATATTTCATTGATTTCCATTTGGTTAACAATAATATTCAGTCAATTTATTAGTTATTTCGATTTACTTTTTTTCGATTTTTTCTATTGCCTTTCATAATAAATATAATAGTAGTATGGAATGAAGGTGGATAACGATGATGTCAACATCGTGAATATTAGAATTACAGATTTATTGGCTATATCTATTGGCGAGAGTTAGAATATCCCATGGCTCAGAAGAATATAAAATATATGTAGAGTGAACATTAATAATAATAAATGAAAGTGTATGATCGAAAAGAAATCTTCCCCTCCACATGAAGTCATTTAAATGATGAGTCTAAGTATATAATCCTATGATTTATAATGATATTTAAATTTTGATTATCCTCCGTGGACGTCTACCATGTCTGTGCGTTGTACGGGTGGATCACCTGAGGAATTTCTAATGGAACGAGTGGTGGTAGTGAACGAGTAATACAAATTTTAATCTGCTTGATGTTTGGAATTGTAGAAGCGGAATACTCAATAGCAACCAGTCTTATGATATTTATTATTGAACTTGTGATCACTGACAGCAGATTATTCTATTCAGTTATTTGTTCAAATGAGTTTAGTGATTTCAACAATTTCATTTTTGCACCTTCATACTTCACTTTGTTCCGAAACGGATTATCATTTTGTTGAACTGATCGGTGAGGTCGCTACAAATCGTATCAATATTTAATATTTAATCTGAAGCAAAGAATTTATCTGTAAGTATTTTATAACGATGTATTACAGTAGGAAGAAGGATATCATACGAGATATATAGAAGACAAGCTGCACATAGTTTATTAAATAAGAATTGTTGGAGCTTTAATTGAGGAATCTGTCAGAATAAACGTGATATAAAATCGAAATAAAAAATATAAATAAAATGATATTTCATACTTCGCAAACAAGTCTCAAATATTTGAATGAATATAAAAGAGTGGATGTAAAACAAAGGATAATATTTTGCATTTAGAGGATAATAAAGCGTGTTCAGTAGATGTTTTATATTTCTTCAACGTTCTTAACTGCAATTCTAAAAATTAATTGACATCATCCTTCCCAAAAACTTTTACCATGGCAGCTTGGACCTCCGCTATCTCATTTTGATTCTCTTTGACAACACAATGTGTATAATATGCAATTCACCTAATATAGCTATAATCAAAGTACCGTTCATGTGAATATACGTTACATGTAAAAAACAGACTGAAATAAATAAGCATCATTCAAATGCACCAGTTTTTGTAAAAAAAATGTTGACGGCAAAAAAATTCTTGCATTGTGCACATTGAATAGTTGCCTTTGTGTCTGAGGCATGAGAACAAGATTTGCATCGGCTTCTTTTTTTTCGTCTATTGCAGCGTTAGTAACAAGAGGAAAATTCGGCTGATTTACTACATTTCCATCAAAATGTTTGTGAATTAATTCCATTCCCAGCTCCTGCAAAAATAAACGCCTTTTGTGAGATCTGCCGTTGTTCCACATTGGATGGAGTTAGAGAAAGAGAACATAACCATTGATTCCTAGAGATCATATAGCAAGAAGACAAATGAAAATATATATCTGACACTAACTTTAAGAAATGTTTTTTCTTTATACCTGCTAAGTCCAATATGTTGCCAAACACACACATTGGCCACCGTCTTGTTTTTCTCCTTACTGTGTAAATAGAAGTCAGTTGGTCCATGGTGTCCACAGCACCCTTCGTATCGTTGTAGTAGAGGACTATATCAGGTTTGCTTGTAGTGTCGTCGACTTTTCCTTGTCCAACATGCTTGGTACTGAGCAGTAAGACAACCTAATTCAAATTATGATTTATAATTCCATTTACGAATGATTGGATTACAAATAAAGCAATTTATTCTTTTTTGGCATAAAGGATACCAATGTTGCTTCTGGTTTGTAGAAAAAATGACTCGAGTCAATACCTCTTTCCTTGACTTCCAAAGCAACTGGAGGGATCTCTTGCTTGTGCTTTCTAATAGTGACCACAAGGCTGATGCCTTTTCTTTTCAAATCCCTCGCTAGACTAAGGCTTGTGTAGAAATTATCTGTTTTGAGATTTCTTCATGAATTTGTCAGAGGTGCTATGAAGTCTTTGACAATCTTTTGCGCAGCATTTGTTGCTACTTCCTTTCCTTCCTTACCCAAATAAGGTTTCATTTCACACACAAAGCTTATATCATTGCAATACATTGCAAAAAAATTTTAAGCCATATTTCGAGGTCTTCATTGGCATATATTATTTGAAAACGCATTGCCCTCTAAAAGAAACCAATTGCTCATCAATTTTTTGATTATCAATAGTTATAGAATGAGAGGGCTTATCATATTTTGGCAGTTGTTTGACAAATAGGTCAAAAACATTTCCTATGAGTGCAAATTTGTCATTTCGGCGATGAAAACTCCTGGCATCCTTGTCATCAAATTTCAAAATTGCATTGAGTTGCTTGAATCTTTTCAACGACATAGTTTTACGAAAAATATCGCGGCCTATTTCTGTGCTCCAAAGGCTCAGAAGTGACTCATAATTGGAGTGAAATACTCCAGCCAAAATGGATAGACCAATAAACGTTTGTATTTCATCATAGGTTGTCAAATTCGAATTATTCCTCGTTTTCAGACCCTCTGAATTCGTATGTTTGACAATGGCTTCAATCATTTATTTTGTTACAAACAGACCGAATGCGTCTGATATGCCAGTAATCTTTCTTTTAGCTTCAACAGTTGGCCCATATTTGACATGCATTATGTTATGAGTCATTGTCTATCGTATATTCGGCGGCTCTCTACTACACACCTCTCCATTTTTGCTGACTAGTGTTTGTTCAGGTTGGGAAGTTTCATCACTGCTATCTCCACTTTCGGCAGCATTCACGACTTCATGAATCTCATTTTCTGGAAGATCCGTGTCTTCTTCACTTTCGTTACTCTCATCCTCGATGGAATCTTCATCATCATCTTTATATAGCTCTACACCATAGAGCTTATGGTTGGCAGTGATCGCAGCTTGCATTTTAATCCGAATCATTGACGGAAATAAATAAAATAAAATGTAAGTAAATGAAAAGTTACAAATTGTGAATAAAGTAAGATAGCCGTATTTCGAATAGGGCTCAAATTTTGAGTGATTAAAATACCAGAGTCCTGAAGATGAGTAATGCTTGGTGCCTTGATTACCTAATCCTGATTGAAGATAAGCAGCACCTTATTGCAGTTTCTTTAATAAGTTACTGTAAATATTTGCATGAATGAATCATCATTTTATTAGTTAGATATTTTTATAATGCATTAAATTATAACCAGGGGTCAGGCTGTGACACAATGGAACTTAAGTGTGATATTTTTATAAAAATAACTCTCTCGTCATACAAATAAAATAAATTCGGCAGTACCAGCCAGATTTATCTTTTTCTTTATGTCACAAAAAAATTTACAGAAAACCAGAGTCGAGCAATGTTCCATTTTTGGCAATACCATTTTAAAATATCCCTGGGGGTCATACACTGACCCCATGGATCCTCTAATGGTTAATAAAAGATTTTAACACTTTATTTATTATCAATATTTCAATTTAAAAGCATTTTATTACCTACAATTATTTTAACGATTTATTCGTTCATTTTTTTACATGTTTTAATTACTTAACAAAAGATATTTATCATTTTAAACTTATTTAAATGTTTTAGCTCAATTTTAATTAAAATCCTTTAGTATCTTTACGATTTAAATACAAAAAATAATTTACAATATTCAAATTTATTATTATTACGATACATTAATGATAAAAGTTTTACTTCTAACGAGGAATCACAAATCTATTAAAATTTATTTTTCACTAACAAATACTTTTCAAAATAGATATTATTTAAACAAATAATTATCTATATTTTTTCATGTTAAATATTTCATTTAAGAAATAAATT
>MQRK01051880.1:951-12863 GCA_001938485.1 Girardia tigrina | reverse complement strand
TAATTTTTAATTTTTTAAAATATTTAATAAGCAAATTAATATAAAAATATTTTACCCTTTAAATTAAAAAATAATAAACTATTCAGGTGAGATAAAAATTTAAAATTAACCCCTCATATGGTGAAAAACGTAAAAGAGGTAGACCATTAAAAGCAACAAAAGCCTTATTAATTGAATAAATGTTTAATTTTTGTTATCATTTGTTTTTCTTTTTTCAAAATAAAAAATATTATGTTACTAGAAAAATACCCCTCATATATGACGAGGGAGCAGAATTTTCGTCTTTGAAAGTTTCTGTTTTAATTTTAAAATCTTTATTATTATAATTTAGTCTTTATTGCTTCGAAGTCTCTGTGAATTTAACAGTTAGTCAATTGAGTCGGCTACCGCCGCCTTTCGGCAAAGGCGCTGTACAGACAGAACAGTTTCGATGCGGACTATACAGGTTTATCTCAACTTTACGCGATTCACTCACTGTTCCTCAACTATTTCGCATTTTATCAAAATAAAATTTGAGCTTGACCGACAAACCGTGATTCAGATGATAACGAAATTTTGCAAATTTAACCTTAATTGATTTTCAGCAAAATAATTAGTGATAAAAATCGTCATTTATGAAATAAATTAGTATTTTCATATAAACTTTCATGAAATTTCTTGTAAGAATCATCAAAATCGTCATTATTCGAAATCATTGTTCATTTAACCATTTAACGATTTTCCAAAGATTTTCAAATTGGTGAAGAACATAAGAGGCAGACCATTAAAAGCAACAAAAGCATTATTAATTGATATAGAGCGAACTATAAAGCATTTCTATAACTATATAGATTTAGGAAAAATTAAATATAGTTTTGTTTTACTTTTATGTAATATTCTTCCATTAATAAAATAAAATTCAATATAAAAATTCAATTATTTCTTTTACTTTTCCAATTTTACCGGTTCTTTTTCAATTAAATACTAACCAATAAAAATAATATACTGGTCAATTTTTTATTAAATACTGATCAAAAATAAATAATACTAATCATATAATTAAAAAAATACTGATCAAATAATTTTAAAAATATTGCTCAAAGTATTAGAAATACTGATCATTTAATATATAGCGAAATCTATATAAACTACTTATAATTTATAAATACTTAGGCTGTCCCAAAATTCATCAGGTGGCCTTTAAAAAACACTAATATTTTACCAAATTTAACCAAATTTGGACTGAATATTATTCAGATTGTCATAAATATTGTGTTAAAATTTCAAAGCATAAAATTAAAAAAAGTAAAATTTTGTTTTATTAAAGTATTGAAATTTTAAAAGTGCAGCGAATTCAAATCAAGCGGTTTTTAACAATGGAACCAAATAAATGTTGCCAACGTTTTTTTGTTCTAAGTCAAAGTAAAAGAGGATTCTCTGCTTCAGAAATTCTTCAGCAACTTCAGCAGATATGGGAAGACGCAAATCACCCTGCACTGAAAACTATTCAACAAAGGTTGACTGATTTTAAAAAAGAAAAGCAGACGTCCTTCGACGATTCATCAAGAAGTGGCAAGCCGTCATTAATAGACGATGTAAAGATTAAAGTAGTCAAAAAAGTGATTGATGAACTTCCAAATGCGTCTTTGCGTTATATTGAAAATGAACTTTCTTTAGGCAAAAATACAGTCCACAAAATTTTGCGGGAAAAACTTCATTACAAAAAGGTTTGCTCTGTTTGGGTCCCTCATGGACTTTCTGCTGCTAATAAACAACAACGCATTAACACTGCTAAGCATATACGCCACGCTACTTCACAGATGGGTGATGAAGCATATTCCAACATAGCGATCGAGGATGAGACATGGGTCTTTTTCCAAGGTAGAAGAAAGAAAGAAGATCACAAAGTTTGGATTCCTTCTAATGCTGTTCCACCAAAAGTGATAAAGCCATCGCCAATGACTGATAAAAAATCTTTTGTTTTCGTAACCTTTACCTGCAACAAACGTTTTAATGTAAATACACTGCCATATGGTACCAATATTGATTCCGAGGTGTATGTGAACTTTGTTCATGATACCGGTGAAAAATGGTGGAAACTTAGATCTAACAGCATCAAGCTAAAGGAACTTAAGTGCTGGTATAATAATACATGACCTCATTCTAGAAAAGAAACAACTCTTTTTTTGAAAGAAGAAAAATTGAAAAAAATTATCAATCACCCTGCAGTCCAGATTTTAATCTGTGTAACAGATTCTTGTTTTCAAAAATGAAGAAAAGTTTTAAAAATCATGCTTTCAAATCACATGAAGAAATTGAAGAAGCTTGTAAATTCTTTTTTAATTCTTTATCAACAGAAACATTAAAAAATCATCTAAATAAACTTTTTAACTATTGTCAGTTGGTTATTGACAGCAATGGTGAATATGTTGTTGCTTAAGAAAATTTTAAAATATTTTTGTTAAATAAATTTTTAAATTCGCTGCATCTATTTTTTTTTGTTGGTTAATAATATTATTTATTTAGTAAGTTTTAAATTTTATGCTTTGAAATTTTAACACAGTATTTATGACAGTCTGAATAATATTCAGTCCAAATTTGGTTAAATTTGGTAAAATATTAGTGTTTTTAAAGGCCACCTGAGGACTTTTGGGACAGCCTAAGCATATATCTTGCAATTAATATTGTTCTTGAACTCCGAATTTTCGGTTTTTTCCCATTTTGGAATCGTAAAAAGTTTTTTTCGATCAAATTTTTACATAATCATTTATTGTCATTAAGAATGAGTAAGTGTGCAAATTTTGAAGAAAATCGATTGAGTAAAAGACCTTCAAAAACATGTTTCTAAATTCCATGGATACATATTGGCATATGAATACATATACCTATATATATATATATACCTATATACCTATATATACCTATATACCTATAAAGAAAGTAAGTTAATAAAAAGAATGGAAAGATGTTTTAAAATTGAATTCTTTTTCTTTTTACTTTCCTAAAATTTATTTTCTTTTTCTTTTTTAATCAATAAATTCCTTATTTACAAAATACGAGAATGTAAAAAAATATATTTTTTCAAAGGGTATAAAGATAAATCATTTAAACAAAATAAATTTTTAAATTCTAGTCAAACAAATTTACTTTTAAAATATTTTTTTGTAATTAGTACAAAATATTTTTAAATATTATAAAATGATTAAATATTATTAAATTTGTTTTTATAAATAACACAATTTTTTACAAAATTAAAGATGAATTATTTTTTAAGATTTTTTTTATTTTTCACCATTTGCAAATTAATTGTTGCCGGACCATTTACTAAAGGTTTGGCTGGGACTGTCTTAATTGGCATCACTTCCATGATCCTTTACCGACAACCTTCGATATCATGCTCTTTGTCTGAATGTTGTGTACCTTATACTCAATGGATGCCACTTAATATTACAAGTAGAACTTCACATTATAGTGTTAGTTTTTATCTATATATACTTTAAAAGATTTAGAAAAAGATTTGCAAACTTATTTACATGGACAACATTTGGTGGAAAAAAAATTATTAGTAGAAATAAAAGTATGAGAGGTTTTTGAAGGTTCAAATATTCTACTGTTTTATTATTCAGAGACATTTTTCTAATTCAAACTCCCAAAAAGCTTTGTTATTATCATTCAATGGAAATCCAGGAACGGGAAAAACATTTGTGTCAAAAATGATCGCCAATAATTTATTTAAGAAAGGAATGAACAGCAAATACGTTCATTCATTTTGGGGCAGTATCCATTTTGCAAAAGATAAAAGCGTCCAGGAATATACGGTGAGTGTATTATAAAATAATGAGAATATTAAATTAATTTGTAAAATTATGTTTGATTTTCTTTGAACTAATGTTGTAATAAATAAGTTGAAAGCTTCTGTAATAAAACTTTTTTTTCAATTTTCCATGCTTTATAATTTTATCCAGTGTCAGGATAAAATTACACATTGAAAAAATTACACAGGAAAAAATACACGGCAAAAAATTTTTTAAATATCAAATCTATTTAAAATTAGTTCTCAACAATGTCTATTTTTTTCAGTTCTTCTCTAATTAAATTATAGAAAAAATTACACATGAAAAATTAAACTGATTCAAATTAAAAGTTCTCAACAATTTCTATTTTTTCAGTACTTATTATTTTTTCCTGTGTAATTTTTTCTTGCGTAATTTTTTCGTGTAACCATAAGTATCCATGGAATTTTGAAAGCTATTTTTGAAGGTCTTTTACTCAATCAACTTTGCACACTCACTCATTTTCGATGACAATAAATGATTATGTGAAAATTTGATCAAACTATGAAATTAAAACAAATTGACAAAAAAACGTTTTACGATTATCTACAAATGATTAAACTGTATGAATTAGAATTTTTTTCCTTACAATTCTTATTATGTTATTAGTAACTATTTAATTGCAAAATGGAGTTGTAAATTTTTTTTGTATGAAATTTTACATTCTATAAAAGATTTAAATATTTACTTATAACACAATAAATTTATTAAAAAAATGTAATAGTAACTTTCCCTTCTACAAAAAATGACAAAAATTCTCTTGGCCAAGTAGAGTTCTGCCAGCATAAAGAATGGGTATAAATTTTTCTTTGATTTTATAGTTTTGCATATTTAATACAAATCAAAAAAATATCTTTTTATTATTAATTTCTTTATCTTTGAAAAAAGCTTTTAAAAAACTTGAAACGAATAAAATTTTCCTTCATCTTTATTTTGCTTTCCATTCTTATTTTGTGGTCTTCCTTACCAAGACGAAAAAGAATAATTACCAAAAAGAATAATAAAAATTTATATAATGATTATCAATATTATTTATAATATTTTAAATTTATTGTATTATATAAACTTTCAGTTGTAAGGATAGAAACAAATTCCTATATGAAAAAAATAATTAAAGCTAAACAATCCATCATTAAATGAGTGTTCACATAAACAAAATATTAATTTTTATAAATAAATAAATAGAAATTTATTACAACCTTTAAATGGCCATAAAAATGTATTATGAAAATTAATTATTTCAATTTAAAACAGATGATGCTGCAAGATTACATAGGAAAAGCCGTAAAAAAGTGCCCCTATAGTTTGTTTATATTTGATGAAGTTCATGACATGCCGGAAAATCTTTTGGACTCCATTGAACGGTTTATTAAGGCTGATAAATTTATAGACGGGGTCGATTATAGAAGAACAATTTTCATTTTAATGAGGTTTGAATTAATAAATTATTTATTCCTTATAACATTATAAGCAGTAGGTCAGGTGGAAGAGATATCAATACAAAGGTGATAGAAACATTCAGAGAAGGTCGGAAAAGAGATTTACTATCATACAAAGAATTAGAAGACGTGATTGAAAAGAAACTTTTCACAATGACAAGTAAATATCTTTATGCAGAATATTTTTTGTAAATATTCTATTTTAAAGATAATGGATTAAGAAGAAGCAAACTGATATCAGAAGATCTAATTTCGGCTTATATTCCATTTCTTCCCTTAGAGAAGAGACATGTGAGACTGTGTATCAAAAATGCTTTGGAAAGTCGGTCGATGGAAATTGATGAGAATTTGATTGACGAAATTATTAAAACACTTAAATTTGATTATTCGACGGGCCTACCTTTTGCCTTGCGGGGATGCAAGAATATTGAAGAAAACTTAGATAGAATATTTATAGAAAAGAAAAACATATAAATAAATGTTTTCATTGTGCAGAAAAATATGCTGATTTATTACTTAAAATATTTTTTTTATTTTTAGATTGGCTACATTGTAAACATTGTTTTTATGGACAGTAGCATATTTATTTATCTTTAATAAAAAAAGAGATTACTATAGAATACGATTTGATTGTTTTTGATCATCATATTAGATTTATACCGTTTGAGAAACGACAATTGATAGCTGCCGTTGGTTGGTTGGTGAGAATGAAATCGATTGCTTTTAGTGTATTTTAGCCTTATTTCTAAGAATTGTGAAATAAAATCATTTTTATTCATTTATTTATTGGCAAAATGTTTTTCAATTTTTTCCAAGTAACCAGATGATGAGATATTTAATTGGAAACTCGTCGTTTTATTTTTATCCCTTTATAAATAGGGTGTTCACTAAGTCCCTCCATAATTATATATTGAAGTACAAACAAACTTAACAGTTTTGCTATTGTTATACGTCAAAATTTTACTCATATGAAATTTTGTTGAGCCCATTGATGTTTTCCTCTGGGGTATATAAAGACCTTGGTTTATGCAAAACAACATAATAATATTGAGTATCTAAAATATTTCATAACTACATTCTGCAACAACATTGCAAACATGCTTAACATAACAGTGGAACATTGCACCACAAGATTTCAAATGTGCTTGTCATGTTGGTGGTCATATTGAAAAGGTATTGTAAAGAGAAACTTTGTATATTTGCTCTGATAATATCATAATAAGATCATAATTTTATAAGTTCTAATTAACTTTATCGATTTTTCAATCGATCCATATTTGTACTTAATTATTATTAAATAATTTGATGACATTGTCAAAGAGAATGACAAATTAATTTTAGAACTGTTAGTGCTTTCATCTGTTGGCGTAACAATGGTTTCCATCGCTTCTTTTACAGTTTTATCCATGTCTTTCTAATCGAAATTGTTCTCGATGTATTTAGTGATATTTCCACCATTGTGTGACATAATATTCATTTCTCTTGTTGTCTGATATCAATATTTTACGATCTAACGTATAGACTGTTTCCTCTTTTACTATAAACCATTAATTGTACAGTCCCTCTTTAATATTTTCAATGTCTTTATCATTTCTGAGCAAATACGGACTTCTTGTAAATACACTAAAAAATGTACATTCCAAATAAATAAAAGAAAAGACATACACGCAAAAGTAACAAACAACATCCATTCACAAAGATGAGGTATCACACTCTTTCTTATCATAACTCAAAATCTAGGACGGACAAACACTCGTTGTAGGTACTAATCGGAAGAACGGTTAATCGGCGAAATAAATCAATAATTGTGATGAGTGCATTGGACTAAACTGGAGGTAATGTTCAAATATATTAACTGAGCAATAAAAATAAAAATAAAACATATAACTGCAGTAAAATCTATTAAATCAAATATGCTAAAATATATTAAACTCAAACATACACACACATCATATTAAAATGTAAGAGAGGCTTTATGATACCGCGACACCAAACGAGTGAAAAGCAATTAAATAATGGTATCATGCTCACCTTCTAAAATGTTACTTGATACAGATATTATTTTTGAAAATAGTTTGTTCTGAAAGGTTGAATGAAATACGGTAAAGTTTTTTTGAAAATTGTGTGCGCTTGTGCATAGAACACGTCGGTATTTATAACCGTTTGCGTGTGTTGGCTGTTCGGTGTGTTCCTGTATCTTGTTTATTGACCTTTTGATTCTTCGTCGCACATCACCCATTTCATTTTACCTATATTTGTCGTTACAAATATTCGCTGTCTGTCCTGGTTCGTGGATACAGGATGTGTGAACAAACAGATGCTCGCCTCCATGTTCTATGGCTGCAGGTTTGTTCTGTCACTGCAGGTAACTACGCAGGATCATCTGTTTATTTTATTTGTATATCTTTTCTAGAGTTTCGACGTGTACATGGACCCGTGTATGTCACTCTGATATCATGAAATGATGTAGTGCATTATTGTAATCATCGTGCTTATTCAGCACTTGCATCGCTGCCAGTTGCTTACAAGGATCTACTTGTGTTTATTTATGTCATCTGCCGTCTGTTCCTATCTGTTTATACAGGTATTACTGAGGGTTTTTTTGTTTTTCTATGATTAAAAAAACAAATCACAGCGATCGATCCGAGAAATCATCGATCATCGAGATCAGTGACGACGACGACGAATCGATTCTCAGTTCTCCCGCCGCTCCTCCTCCTCCTCCGCCTCCGTCGTCGTCATCTGTTTATCTGCGTTTATCTCGTTTCGTTTCAGAGTGTTCGACAAGTCATACAATCAGTCATACAATTCACGGTTATACTGCATCGGAATATCTACTTGGACCTTTAGGTAATTAATTTTGGAATGATTAATTAATTTTTCTCATTTGTCTTACAGGAACTTCAAAGCGTTCTTTGTGACTTTTGGGATGGACCTTCGATGGTGGTAACGCTTAAATTGATTACGAAAAACGTCTCAAGTCCTCAATGCTCGGTGTTCTTTTCTATGACTTCGAGGGTTTTGTGGGGTTTCTTTATCTACGTCTGGCGCAATACTTATGGGCCTTTATGGCTCATGGGGTTATGCTGGATGGGGGTTCATTTAAACGTAATGGAGATAGTCTAGTTTGACTATCTCCTCTTTGTAATACGAAAATTCTTTGCGACAATCCTTCAATGCTAATTCACATCGTAACAGATTGGGCGGATTGACATAATACGCTCATGCCGTTGAGGTTAAAAACAGACTTAGAACGTTAAAAATAACAAAACATTATATAAAAATCAATAAAAAATTACTTCACCATTGAATGTGGACACCAAATTTGAAAGAGATGCACGGAAAAATATTACAAATATGATCAATTTAAGCGGATAAATAAACGCATTTTGGGAGTAAAGGAAAGCTGAAATAAAATAATCGAAATTAGCATAATTTAAACAAAAATAAAATGAAACGTACTTTTAGAATTTGTAGAAGTGGTGAATCAGTATTTTTCTGGAAAGATCTCGGTCCAAATTTAGAAATCGAGGCCTCAAAGTCGACGTGGACCAATAATAATTGGACATGCGGCTAAAAACACTAAAATTTTGGTATAAATACACAGCGATTTTAGTAGAAAATCACACTTAAAACTCCTTAAAAAACTCTTTTCGAAGTCTGTCAAAGAATTCTTTTAAAATCCTCTTAAGAAAGCTTTAAATCTTTTAAAGAAAATCCAAATAGAACTCTCTAGAGTCTAAAAGGTTGGTATCGTTATTTTTTAAACTGAGGGAGAGAATAGTGAATTACTCTCTCTCTCGGGTCCGGAATTTCAAAATAATTAATTAGTAATTAATGAAGTAATGGATGGGTTGATGTGTAAATTTTCATTAACTTATTTCGTAAATTGTAATTAACCAGTTCAATATATTTTTTTTAATTGAAAATTAATTTCACTCTATTTTTCTTGAAGAATTGGTTTTTATTGTTTTATTTTGAAACTCGAATATCCTTGGGTAGGAAAAATAATGTAAACTTAATGTAAGTCCATGTATATTTTCTGGAAAGGTTCATCTGCCGACAACTTAATATGTTTTTCTTTCATTTTCGCTGTTAATGTCCTTCTTTTTTGACAATTTAAACAACTTTGGACTATTTCTTTAATGAAATTTCTAATATTTTCCATGTCAAAATCTTCTCCAAGATAGTTATAGACCTTTTTGCTACCAGCATGGCATAATTGTTTGTGCATCTCTTTAATAAAATCTCTTCGTTGTTCTTTTTAGATCCAGTATTTATTGTCCTGAGTTGCCACGATGTCATTTTTTAGTTTTTATTTCCTCGTTTTCCCTTTTCTGATATCTTTAACAATTTGTTTTATTTCTTCGTTATTCTTTTACTATTTGAAACCCTCTGACTCTTCATTGAATGAAAGAATTCTCGTCTTGATCTTTCCTTTCTTGGCTTCTTCATGCATCGTCTGACATTTGCTACATAATTCTCACGAATTTCTAGACATCGCATCAGCATTTGAATGTTTCTCACTTTTCCGATATTCTATTTTCATGCCAAGACCACTAAGAAAATTTATCCGTGTTTGAAACTGTGGTGTAATAGGGTTTTTCGTAGTCATCATCATGATCCGTTCGTAACAAAAATCTTTACCCATACAAAAAATGTTTAAAATGTTGAGTGAAATAATAAATTGCAAGTAGTTCTTTCCTTGTAATAACCAAGTTCATGTTTATTCATTTTATTGGAACCATATGCAATTACTCTTTCTCTTCCACATATGTCTTTCTATGATAGCACCGCTCCTATTGTATCAAAACTTGCATCTGTATCGAGTATAAAGTCTTGAAAAATCAGTTAAATGCCAAAATAGGTGTCATAATCATTCTTTCTTTTAATTTTTGAAAAGCTTCATTACATTCTCAGTCCAAATCAGTTTTTTATCCTTTCTCTTACCACATAAGCCTTCTAAAACCTTTAAATATCTAGCGTAATCCTTTATGAATTTCCTGTAGTAATTCTTCAAACCCAAAAAGCTTCATAAATGTTTGATACGTGATGGGTTTTGAAATTTTCTAATTGCATCAATCTTTGTTTTATCTCTCTCAAAACCTTCTTCACTTATGACATATCCTAAAATTTCGTTTTTTCTACTAGGAATTGACATTTTTCGGGATTTATTCTGAAGCGGGATTCTTTAATTTTCTCAAATACGTTATGTATTCTTTGAAGATGTTCTTCTCTATCTTTTGCAAAATTCAAAATATCATACAAATATACGACTGCTTCTTTCCAATTCAAATCTCCTAGAACTTTCACCATTAATTCTTGAAAGGTAGCTGGAGCCGCTGCAATACTAAAAGGCATTATTCTAAATTAATGCGACGTAATGGATATAAGAAAATTTTAATTCCGAACTCAGATCTGACTGAAACTAGTTGCAACAATAAAATGAAGTTAGCGAAAAGTAATTATAAACAGGTAATTACTTCTAAATCTGAGTCTAATGACGGAAATATCAATAAGCAACTGTCACGCAATACTGAATCTGACATTAATTGCGATTTTTGATTTTATATTTATATTTGAATTTTATATTTTATAAATTTTTGAGTCAGAATGACTTTATTCTCGATAATCTGTGTCTTCTTGTGAATATTCTGTCGAGAACGTTCACGCAGTATTCGTTATTGTAGAACGATAAAATCTTTTGGATGTATTCTTTCAACACGTCGATGAAAATATCGAGAAAGACATTTTTCATTAAAATCAGATTGGAATTCGAGAACTAAGTAATTAGAACTAAGTAGAATTAGAACTAAGAATTAGAACTAAGTAATTATTGTTGTGGTTGTCGAAAGAATGAATCAACAACTGGCAATAATAACTCAACGGAATGTCGAGTGGCGATTTCGTATTCTCATCGAATAACATAATCAAATATCAATTGTTTGACCAACATTTCAACGTATTTTTAGCACGGACCGAATTTATTGCCTATTTGTTTCGAAAAGTGTGAAATCTTCTCGAAAAATTCACATAATAGTTTTAAATTTTCGTCACAATCTTCAACGGAAACTTTGAATAAAAATTCGACTTTCGTTCATAAATAAACGCAAATTGGAGTCCAAATATTTTTCACCGATTTTGTTATTTTTTGCTGTTGATCAAATTCAGTTTTAGGAATTATCGATTCCTGTCTCATGTCGTGTTCCCCTTGTTTCAACATTTTTGTAAGCTCATAGCCCCCATCCGTTTTTTAGTTAAACGGCAACTCTATCATGCAATTTACGCTTCAGTATCTTAACACTACACTCATGGGGAACAGACGCGTCTCCTNNNNGCACATCTGCGAGCAGTGTACGCTTCGGAGCGCCTTCGGGCTCAAAACCAGCATCGAGTATGCCCCGGCCGGTAGCTCAGCTTCTGGAGGGGTTGATGTTACTAAGGCCTGCATTTTGAATAACACTGATGAATTATTAAGGGAAGACAAAGAGAGCACCAAGGAGATAAACGACGGTCCGTCCGCCTGCCCCTTACATTCTGCGGCCGGCCTGCGTCACCTCCAAAAGGTTCTTTGTCTCGATGAAAACTCGTTATAACAATCCTAGTTACCGTCACACACCCAATCTATCGATATACATTTCTGAAAATTATTTTCTCAACA
>MQRK01051683.1:0-16553 GCA_001938485.1 Girardia tigrina | reverse complement strand
ATTTATTTCATTATTTCTTCTCATAAATGCTTAAGGTATAAAATAAGAAACAAAATGATCATTCATAAAAATATTCTTTAACAAATGCTGACACTGCTCATTTTGCTATAGTAGACTAAATAAATGGATCAATAGTGCTGCCTACACAGTTCAATATACCTTACTAACGATCCTACTTTAAATTGAAAAGCTAACATCTTTCATCAATTGATTTACTTTTTTTAATAAATATGTATTATCTAAATAATATAAAAATCGAAAAAAAGAAATTCAACAATTGAGAAAAAATAAATATTTAGTATCACATTCTATTGTACATTCTGATCAATAATAAAAATGATAAAATCGAACAGGAAATCTATATACAGAAAACTTGTTGTAAGTACAGACCGAAAAGAAATCGTTAACACATCCCTTGTCCCAGATATGCAGCGGCAAGGGTAGGAGATGAGTTCGGGTTGAAGTGATTGAAATGGGCACCTCCTCCGGCCACTGGTAAAGACGTTGGATGGTGTGACGACTGCATCATATGGTTGGATTGATGCATTAAACTGGTCTCCATAGCACTGGCGACTGATGAATGTATATTATGAGAACTGAGACTACCGAACATAGCCAAAGGATTTTGGGGATTGGAATCAGATAAAATTTGATTATTTTGAAAATACGAGCCCATATAAGGAGATTGAATGGATTGTGGAAAACTTTCCGGAGACATTCCAGCACCAGAATGATTGAAAGGAGCGGAAAAACAATGTAACTGATTTGAGGATTTAAAATAATCCAATTCTTCGGATCGTCTTCGTTTACTTTTATGTGAGACTTTTCGATTTCTTGTTTGAATACCCTCTTTTTTCATCGTTGGGGGTCGACTAACCTGAAATAGGGGGGACAAAATTAAAAATCGTTATTATTAACAAAAGTAAACAGGAAAAAATATTGCGATTTTTAAACTATTGTTTATATTTTTTAATTATCATTTAAGGATCGTTGAAAAAATTTATTGAGCATTTGATATTATGTTCTCATAGATTTTTTTCTAATATTTTTTTTAATTTCATTGTTTAATTATCCGCGAGAAAATCCGCGTACCCTCTCTCAATCATTTATCAATTGTTTGCCCTATCAAGTCCTGGACAATACGTATTATTAGGATCCGTTATCGAGTCTGATCTAACAACGGTTATCGTCGCTAATCTCAAATCTACATCAGCTACCGCTCTGCATCGCTCTGTTTTGTTAAACCCGTGGTGGAGATGTTAAATTCTTACTGATAAAATCTTTATAACTTTTGCCAATATGTTAGATGTTACATCATTTAAGCACGCACTGTCTTTTGTAGGAAAATGTTAATTTTGTTTAAATCTTTAGGATTTATTAAAACAAATAATAAAAAATTATTACACTATGTAACTTGAAATAAAGACCGCAAGCATTGCAAACCGGTTCTCCGTTACTGTTCCTTCTCCAAAGGGTCGTGGTCGATGTATTGCAGTTCGAACAAATCGTTCCAGTTCTCCGAGAAGCCGACTAGAGAAAAAAATATCAATAAATAAATTTTAATTAAAAAAATGTTTTTAAACAATATCAAATTGAATTTTATTTCTCAAAAAAAAAAGAAATCAGTGGGAAAATTAAAAAGACAAAGAATTAATGAAAATTAAAACACGTCGTTATCAAAAGATTGATCAAGTGATAAATCTTTCCAAGGAATTGAGAAATGGAAATGTTTTGTTAAAAATATAATAAATTGAAAGATTTCTGACAAGATTAAAATCTTTCTCTGGGAAAACAGAGAAAAAATTATTCCTATATTTAATAAATAATAGAATCAAAAAAAAAATAATAATAAAAATAAATATCTCAACAACAATTGTTTATACGATTATAAAATGTTGATTAAAGACGTTTTTCTATAGAAAAAAAATATATTAAATGACGTTGTAGAATAATCAGATTTTTTTATTTTTTTAATTTATTATTTTACAAAAATTATTATTATCAAATTTATATATTTTATTACATAAAAAATAACAAAAAACAATATCCTAGTGATAAAAGATATGACTTTTAAAAAAGTAATTTTATAAATTGATATGAAATTATTTTTATCCTCTATTAAAAAAATAATATATTCCTTTTTAATCGATGGAATGAAATAGAAAAAAAAACGTCTCATATCTGATTTTCATCATGCACATTCTACTTTTCCACCGAACACGCCACCCATGCCACCAAACTTATCCCATTGTTTCCCAGAATAATAGAATACCAATATCATTGTTTCGATCATGTTTTCCAAGTTACAGAATTCTATAATTTGGTCTTTGATAAAAGTTTATCAGTTACATCAACCATGTTTCAACAGAAACCAACGATATTTTTCTGAGATAACAAACGGGGGAAAAAATTAATGATAATCATGTTTTACTAATAATAATTAGTGAAAAAAAAAACGACATATTTTATCCACTCACTAATCGTCTTTTGGGTTTTATTAAAGGTCGGTTTTGACCATTCATTTTTTGATAGAGTCCACAAGCATTACATAGGTAGTTTCCTTGTCCGTCTCTTCTCCAAAGGGGTGTATTGACGGCCCCACAATTAACACATTCGCGGCCTTCGTCTAGAAATTAAAAAAAGAAAATAACGATCTATTAAAATCTAAATTGTCTAATAATTTCGAAGTATCATCAATAATTATTAACGTTAATAATAGTATTAATAATGGTATAATAATGTTCGTCTCATCATCCTCATCATCCCTCACGCGTACACAAATACCAAGTGGTGGACAGGGTTAGTCATCCTAAGCCAGTCGTTTCGACAGTCTTGTCTGCACAGCGACATACAAGAAATACTGTCAGAATCATGTTTCTGAAAATTATTTTAGTCCAAAGATGGTGATGGGTGGCTAAATAAACATTGGCATCAGCAATTGCTAACACGATGCTGACAGAAGGGCAAATTTCAATTTATATCTCTCGGCTCATTAGGCACTGGAGATTTGAAGTGACTGGCGATACCCAAATTTTGGGTGCTGCAGGTGTTTTCTTTTGAAAATGCCACATACTCCATGATATTGTTACCAGCATCGTGGAATGGCAGCAGGTTCACAAGTGAAAAAAAAGATCGACATAGAGCCAGTTTAGGAAATCAATAACATTAAATTCAGAGAAAAAAACGAAAAGATAAATTATGATTATTTTTTTCTCGGATAAACATGTCGTTTTTCTTGTAAATAGTATTTAATTTACATATTGATTATTTGTTATTTTTTATTGTACGAAAAAAACAGCCAACAATTAAAAAATAAAACAATAATTATTAACCAAAAAAAATAATAAAATATTTATGAGATTAAAGATTTTTTAACAAAAAATGTTCTTACTTGAACTGCTTTTTTTCGAGGATTTAAATTTCGTCGTTGAGCTATACGAATTGCTTTGAGACTCGGAATTCGGGAAGATATTGCAAGCTCCGGTGTCACTGGTATAATCGTTATTTGGAATGGATGGAAAATACGAATTATGGTTCATATAATTTGACTGTAAGCATCTCATTGATAAATTCGAGTTCGATTCTTTCGAAACGGTCGTTCGTAACATTCTCGAATTGACCAGTGATTGAATATAATCGTTTCCGGTGTCGTGGAATTGTTCCAAAGACTGATCGTAATAATTTCGAAGTTTCGAATTGATATTCGTATTAATTTCTGATTTGTGATTGGATTTATCTCGTGGAATATTCGACGACACCACGGAATCATTCGTCACGACCCCATCGGCAGTCGAGGAATGTTGTTTACCGATTTCCGTTTTCAAATTGGATTTCAATTCATTAAACTTGGAATGTTGTTGATGGGAATCGAATTTTTGATCGCTAATATTTGACGAGGGACTTTGTTGGGTTGTCGAACGGGAATTTTGTTGAATTGACGGTGGATAAATTGTCGAATTTGTGATATTTAGGTTTGGAAATGGCATACAATTTGTCGGTTTAATTGCTGAACTGGCGGAAGATAAATCGGAATAGAGACGAGTCAAACCGGGATGGGTGAGACTGGGATCAGTTAATTTCGTTTGATCACAAAATGCCGATTGGTAAGTATGATTCGGGGTCGGGTTGTTGGTAAAAAGAGGACTCCAGCCGGATTTGATGTTGTGTAAGGAATTATTTCCACCATTACAATAGTTCTTCAAATGAGAATAGATTTCTTCGGGATTTTTTGGATAATCTAAAAAAAGCAAATTATCGATTAATTAAAAATACATTAAAATATGACATAATATCCGTTTTAAATCATAATGACAACCATTTACATCATTAATCCGTTAAAAGGGTTCTTCTATTCTTTTTATTTTAATTTTCAATTTTTTTGTACCATTTATTAAAAAAAATTTTCTTTCAAAGAAAAGGGTTTTCTATGACCATATCCTCTGTCGATTTACAAAAAAAAAATCAAATGGCGTCATGAAAAAATTTGCAACTGGAAGTTTTTTTTATTGATACAATTCCACCGGAAAAAAGTGGCGGCAAAAACTCTTCCTATCAAAATGGCATTGTTTTTGATTTTCCTCAAATTAATCCATTCAGAAATAAAAAAAAACAAATACTAATATATACTCATATAGTAAATAGCTTTAATAATTGTTTTTAATTTTTTTTATTTAATTTTTTTCCATAAATCTCATATTTTAAATTATATTTAATAAAATTATAATTAATAAATTAATAATAATAACCTGGATAATAATCGTGGATTCGTGAATATTCGCCGACATCGCAATTCGTGGGATTTAAAATCGAACAATCATTCGTTTTCGATGATAAATCATAGAAATGGGGTCCGAGATTTTCGGATAAAATATTCGGGACGGAATTAGTATTCCATGGAAAGAGATTATAATCTTGATTGGAAGTGTTGAGGATATTGGAATCGTAGTTTTCCAATTTCATGTCCATGTCTTTTTTTTTATTAAATCCAATTTTCCAGGCCTAAAGGAAAAAAACCATCACCAGTTAGTTTAATATCGAATAGTTTTTTTTTATTTAATTTTAATGAATTTACTAGAAATCAGCGAAAGGGCACCTACCTACTCTAAGATTGATGATACTGATTAGATATCGATAGCAAATTAGTTGATCTGTGGTATCAAAACTCGTTGACAAGATTATCAATCTTGATAATTCTATTAAATGCTTTAAATGCTGGTTGGGTTGATTTAAATTGCTGGTAATGTGTGCGAATTAATATTTAGAATCGAACGATTTGATTGAACAGAATTACGCGCACAAAATCTAATCGCTGCACACCAACAGTCGAATCAACGGATGGGGTAGCGCAATTCACTTCATAATTGTCGGTGTGTATTCCTAATTTTCTGCTTCTTTTTTCTCAATTGACCAATCATATTCCGACAAAAATTCGATAATAGTTTATTTTCAGTTTGACCAAAAAAAAAATAACAGAAATAAAGAAAAAAACAATTTTCCTTTTTTTTATCTAATTAATAAATATATATATTTATTTTTTTTGGTTTTGTCAATTTCTCTTCTCGTTTTTTTCTCGATTGTTGTTGTTGTTTTTTTTATTTGTTTCGAAAAACCTCCAAAAAAAATATCACAAAAAATAATAAATACGAAATTTAAATCCGAATTGATTGCGTTGTTGGAAAGTTTTCTTTTTCTGGTTGTAGAATTTTTAAATTTGATCAGTTTTTTTTTGATTTTGATTAATATTGATAAATGATTATCAAGGTTTTGCTTGGTAGTGTATAGTATTTTTAAACGGAAAATGGTTGGATGGATTTTAGCACACGTTTTTCAAAGTTCATTGATCTGGTCATTTAATTTGAAATCAATACTGTCAATTTATAATTAAATAAAAATCATTGTATTTAAAGTTAATAAAGGTTAATAGATTTACTCACCTTCAAATGAAAGCAAACTACATAATAAGTAGTATTGAATAATGTAAATATGCAGTCTATTATAACAATATACCTGTTCAATAATGACAGTCTTCAGTGAGTTGTTTCCGGATGAGTTCCTGTTAGTTTGCAGCTAGCATTTGGCGACAATGATTGGCGCCGCATTTTTGACTGGTAGTCAACATCACATAGATCAGACTTATGAGTCTTTGTAAAGAGGGCGGCTTATAAAGAGCATTATTGCATTTAAAAACCAGTTACATTGAAGATGTTGATGTTTTTTTAACGATATACAACTACTGCATGAGTACTGGGGTAGTTTTCTTTTAGTACCACCATTCCTAAAACTGTTCTAAACCAAACGTTGCTAAGGCCAGTTTCGGTGTACAACGGCCGATATTCGTTTTATGATCATTTGATGAGGAGTTCAATAGACATACGACCGTATTTTATTGAATGATTTTCAATTAAAAACCCATTTTTAATTGATCAAATAAACTTTATAATCATTTTATTTTCAACATTCCAAATCTTTATTAATGATCATTGGAAAACATTATTCTTGTAGGTAGGAAAAATAAACGTTAACTCTGAAGAATGTTTTTTTTTATTTTTGCGTTTTAATTAATTTTCATTATAAAAACAAAAACAAATTGACATCTTACAAATGTCCCATGTTTCAATATGAATGGGGATAATTTTCTGTCAGACTCAACTCAAACAGAAAAAGTAACCTTCTTTTTTTTCAGCCCGAGACCGGAAATAAAAGAAACATTTCAAGAGTAAAAGAGAGAGGGAAATCGTAATTTTCGTTTTTCAATTAGAAAATTCGTTTAGGGAAATATATGGTTTGCATGACTTCGGAGAACTGTATTTAGTCTTAATTGAGTGGCACTGTTGAGTTGAGGACTCATGGACACGGAATTCTGGGCATTCTCTTCTGACACGGATGAGTGGGAAATAACCCCAAAACGATGTAAAACCGGAGGATACCACAGGTGGTTGAATTGAAAAGATTAAAAAAAACATTTTTAATATTTTCATTAAATGATTTAATGGTGAATGTTTAATAGATTGATGATTAGTTAACTATTATTATAATTATTATTATTTTGAAGATTGGATAATGTCTTGAAATTCCGTTTTCAACAAGTCTATTGTTGCGGTCCGATGATGTCAATCACCCTGGAACTCGTGGTATACACGTGCAGAATCTTGTTCAATTACTCATAATCCCGATTTATTGTTCATTGCCTCGCAACAATTGCGCCATCGTTGCGTCATTTGTTATACTCGTGCGCGTTAATATTAATCTATTGTTTTTTATGGTTCATTAAGTTCGTCGGTTATTCAACTTGATTATTTTTATTTTATTGAAATTTGAATTTTAATATCATTTGATTTTTATCTTGATTTGTTACGAATAAAAATTTATTTGTCAAACAAAATGGAACACTTAAAAAAAGTAAACTCGTGTCGAAATCGTGAACTTATTGAAATTGATTTGAGTCTATTGATAACCCGGCATGGGGGGTCGGAAACTCGAACGAAAATGTTTTTTATTAAGTTATTTAGGGTTTTGAGTCCCTTTTGATAACCCTAGTCCCTTACTGGTAATTATGAGTTCCTTCTTTTAATTTTCACTCTGATTTTTAAAAAAAAATTTTCATATTTTTTATAGTGAAATCGTTAAAATTAAATGTTCTCTTTTGTTTTATAAATAAATTTTTATTTATAACAAAGAAAAAGAAAAATCAAATGATATTTAGATTTAAATTTGATAAAATTTTTTTTTAAATCAGAGTAAAAATTAAAAGAACTCGAAATTACCAAGAAATTATATACCATTGAAAATGGTTACAAAACCCTTGATAACCTAATAAAAACATTTTCCGTCGGGTTTCCACCCGCCGGGTTATTAATTGACTCAAATCAATCTTGGCAAAATATACATTTTTCTTTATAATTTCAAATTTGTTAAAGTTTTTCCTTTGGTATATATAAAGAATGTATTTTTGTTTTCGTTTTCTTATTTTAAATACGTTTTTTTGCTTTTTATATACGAATATATTTGATAATTGAGAACAACAGAACAACCCCTCGCTTTTAGGGTCTTCATGGTCTCTTATTCCATTTGAAGATTATAAATGTGGGAAATGATGGTTTAAAAGGTAAATCATTTCATTCATTTAAAAAATAATTGAGCTCTTAAATTATAGTATTATTTTTTAATATTATTAGGTTGATGCAAAAGAAATGTCGTTTTTAATGTATTTAATATTTATTGTTTGAAATATTTAGAAAATCATTAATAAATAGATTCATATTTAAATTTACTTTAAAACTTAAATATAACTCTATATTGTGATACCATGTATGACATTATTGTTGTTAATTTAAGGTATATTTATTTTATTTTAAAAATGTTAAAAAAGAAGGAAATGACACAGAAACGACTCGGAATATTAACAATGTATTTGGACAACATACCACTAATTTACGAACAGTAAAACGTTTGTTTTCTAAGTTTCGTAGTGGCAACGAGAGCCTTGAAGATGACGAACACGGAGTCGACAATCACAAGTTGACGACGACCATTTGAAGAAGTTAATCATTGCCGACTCGGATAAAAATTCACGGGAAGTCGCTCAAGAACTCAACATTCACCAATCAACAGTTGTTCGCCATCTGAAAAAAATTGGGAAAGTGAAAAAGCTGGACAAGTGGGTGCCGCACGAATTAAACGAAAATCAAAACAATCTTCGTTTTAACGTGTGTTCTTCTCTGTTTTGCGTAATCAAAGTGATCCGTTTCTGGATCGAATTGTAACGTGCGATGAAAAACGGATCCTATACGACAACCGGCGACGTTCAGCTCAGTGGTTTGATGTCAATGAGGCTCCAAAGCCTTTCCCAAAGCCAAAATTACACCAAAAAAAGTCATGGTAACTGTTTGAAGGTCCGCACACGGTTTAATCCATTAAAACTTCCTAAAACAAGGCGAAACAATTACAGCGGAAAAGTATTGTCAGCAAATTAACAAAATGCACCAAGAACTACAAAAAACGGCCGGCATTACTCAATTGAAAGGGGCCAATTCTTCTGCATGACTACGCTCGTCTACATGTTGCAAGAAAGACCATGCTGAAGTTAAACGAACTGGTATATGAAACTTTGCCTCATCCACCATACTCACCAGACCTTTCTCCTACAGACTATCACCTTTTCAAACATTTCAGTCAGTTCCTTCGCGAAAAACGCTTCAGAAACCAAGGAGATGCTGATAGAGCTTTGGAAGACTTCATCGCCTCCAGAACTCCAGAATTTTATGAAAGTGGAATAAAAAAACTTCTTACCCGTTGGCAACAGTGTGTTCAATGTAATGGTTTTTATTTTGACTAATAAAGTTAATTGTAAAGAAAGTTATGTTCATTTAAAATTGACGGTTAAAAAACGACATTTCTTTTGCATCAACCTAATATTAAATTAAAATAGTATTGAAATGGTACAATGATATTCCAAAATCAAAGCAATAAAAAACCTTAAAGGTTTTTGAGATGTCTATTTGTTTTTTTTTAATTTTTGCAATAGGTTAAAAATTAAAAATTATTTCTACCCGTAAGAACAAATTTCTGATCAATAATTTCTTTTAATATACTGTACCTTTCGATTTAGTAGAACTCCGTTTGATAAAACATTATTTTTAATCTTTGCTAATGTATAATTTCAATTTAAGTCAAATCTTTAATACCAAAGCATTCTCTTTCCTCCTGAGCTATTTATGTACTCCATTTCACTCAAACATGACACTTAGCTTAAATATGTTGACCCAAAATGCCATTTTCGAATCAATCAGAGCTCTAATATTACACTTATTGCACATATCTTGCTTTTAATTGCTCGGCATATAATACTCTGATGTTATACATGATGTTAACTGAGTGAGAGATATAAGAAATGGATGTTGTTTGTCTGACCTTTCGCACGGCCTCTCACAGACCATTTTCACAATAGCAAATGATGTGGTAATGCTTTTCAGATGCTGGTCCTGGTCCCATAAAATTTGTTATTGGCCCCTCAATGTTGCCAAATATAGGATGACACTCAACAATCACCTTTTAACACAACTAAACTCTTGGTATCCAGACGGCATATGCACATTCCAACATGACAATACCCTTGTTATAAGGTTATCATGTTGCGTTGATTCCTTCAGTAGCATCAGGTAACAGTCATGAATTGGCACTCATACTCTCCCAATCTAAGCCCACGAGAGAACCTATGGGCTATCAAAATCGCCATGGTTCACCTATTGAAATGTAAATCCAAAGCAGATTTGTGTACAAAGATAAGGACAATTCAGCAGGAGGACAGTTACATAAGACCTCCTACAAAACTCTAATTGAAAGCATGTTACATCATATACTTGCTGGTATTCAAGGCCAGGATGACTACATGCTTTAAAAATGTACAAACATTTGTTATCCAATCATTATTGTAATTCTTGTTGCATTTTCCATATTATACATCAGCAAGGAGTAAAAATAATGTTTTCTATAAGGGGTTCCAACTAAATCGAACAGTATGGTTAAGTTCATTTAGTTTAAAAAATTTGAGAAATAAGATTTAAAGGATTCCAAGATATGTTTTATAAAACCAATGTTTGAAAATCAAAACATAAAAATTGTATTCAATAAGTCTTTTTATTGATGAAAAATAGTTTTAAAGCTTTCAGAAGTATTAAAATTCGAATCAACATTAAAAGATACCTTTCGCTTTGACGGAAGAGAGAAGAGGAACCATCAAAAGAATCTTCTCAATTGGTGGTAAAACATATTTTGTTACTACTTGTCAAATGAAATTGTTTAGACTTTTTTAATGTGAAATTATATTTGTTCTTTTTACATTCAAAGTAATCATACTTTATTTGTAGTTTTTATAAAAAATTGAATGGGAAGAAGAGAGAGAAGAATTATAATTTGGACATGATTTAGTTTTTATTAGAACAAATTTGTCAATTTTTATTATAATTTCGCAAGAAATTATAGAAAAAATTCAACCGAAAGTATTTGCGTTTCTCAAACTTTATTTTGTTTCATTGTTTATTCATTTTTTCCAACAGTGTTAGTAATGGAGCAAGGTGGCTTCTCAAAGAGCAGGAGATCTAGAAACCTTTGTGCTCTTCAACCTTGGACTTTTTTACACTAATAGTTTATAAATCTTATTTTCAAACATATTCAATACGTAAATTTCTTTTGAAAAGAATTTTTTCCCCATTACGATTTTAAAAAACACATAAATTAATGCAAATTGAAGGACATATTTTTTTATAAATCTAGCTAAATTTATTTTGATGATCTTATCAATCTTAAAAACATATTAATATGATCCTATATGAAAATGTCCACGTCTTCTGACATTTTTTTAATATTTAAATGTCATAATTCGTCAATTTACATATTGTAAAATTTACGTTTTTTTAACTTTGATTTTATCATTTTCATTTGTAATAAAACTTTTACTTCAGTCATCTCCAGCAACCAGTATACTATTTCTGTTACCGGAAACACAGAAATTATTGTTAGAAATGATTAAAAATATTTCTGCATTTTAATTTGTATTTTCTAAAGTTTTTTTGATATGTTAATTTGTAGGGACTTTAAAGGAAAAAAGTAACCCATTTTGGGACCCTAGTCTTTTTCTTCGCAACAAGAAGTAGGATATAAAGAAATTTTTTGATCTTTTAATTATTAAATCTTGTTACTATTTCTTATTTTTAATCTCAAGTAAAAGTTAAATTTTATGACAATATTTCACAGGATGTTAGCAATATAAATATTTTTATTATTAGAAAAAAACATACGAACATATTTTCTTTAGATTTAAGAAGAACAATATAAAAATCAATATAATTTGTTTATTATATACAGTTGTCTAACAGAAAGTAAATTATCTTATTTATAAATCTGTATCAAATTTGACTGGGCCAGTTCTACAAACTGGTTCCTATGCGATTAATATACAATTCAATAATTTATTAGGTCGTCAATTATGAAATTTGTAGAACTAAAGTCAAAGTTTATTTATAATTTACCAAGACAAATATTTATATCATTCATCAAAGTTATCGATACATTTTAGACATTAGAACAGCAGCTTGTTGAGGCCATTTGAATAAAACTTTGGTGGGCCAGAATCCATAAATTCCTGGAAGGCCATTTTATTTCACATCTTTGGAATTAAATTTTGTCCTACTGAAAAGTTGTTCAAATTGAGGAAGAAATGGTAGTTTGTTTGGGCTAGGTCTGGTGAGTTTGGAGGTCTTAAGCGCTGTATGGGGTTTTGCATTGTCGTGGAGAAAGATGGAAGTCAACCTGTTTATCAAATGCAGTTGTTTTTCTTTGAGTTTACTCCTCATATCTTCCAATTGATTGCAGTAGACATTCACTGTATCATGAAGTCATAATAATGGATTACACTTGCGCAGCCTAACAAACTCTCCCATCAGCTTCTTTTGATGAATGTTGTGCTTTGAACTGTGTTCTGGCTCTTGATTCATTTCCATTTAGCTTGCTGAACGTTTGAAATTATCACATTGGATCCACCTTTCTTTACAATTGACGATTCAATTTAAAAAGTGATCCCATTTATTACAAGAAAGCATCATTAAGCAAGCATCCAAACGCTTTTGTTTCTGCTTTTCATTCAACACATGTGAAATCCACGTATTCAACTTTTTCATTTTACCAATTTTAGCCAAGTGATTCAATATTCAATACAACAAGATATGTAACAATCGAACAAAAAAAACTGAGCGACAAAATTTTAAGCTATTGTCAAATTATAACTATTTGAATTTATTGTAATCATGCCTACGGATTTCATACTTGATAACCTAATAATTAAAATGAAGTCTCTCAAAGATACAATAAAAATAAATAATGCAGTTAGAGTCAAAAGTCATTAATAGACATTGAACCTTTTTTGCAAAATTGTAAACTCGATTAATGATCAATTTCAAAATATTGACTTTTAAAATACCTTTGCCTATATTTTAGTAAATTTTATTCGTACTTTTGTTTGCCTCGTAATTAGACATATTTAGAGATGTTTAGTAATGATGTGCGAATTTTCGCAAATCATATACAATGTGACCTGTTCACTGCCAACAATGGACCACTTAAGGTACGAAAAGCGCTATACAAACAAGAAGATTAGAGCAAATGTTCATGGGACGAACTCTAATCGAGTAAAAGAACTGCGAAAAGAAAATGCCTTAAATTCAGTGGGTTGATGATGCAGAAAAAAGCTGGTCGAAGTTTAGTTTCCCAATCAATATCACAGTTGGAAATTCATGTTGACCGAATATGACACTTGCATTGAATATATCAATAAATGAACCAGTCTACCCCAGGATTTTTGTAGACAGCCTGGTTAAATAAAAAATATCAATAATTTATAATTGAGCTGTCTGAAAAGCTGGCAACATTTTATTATTTGGTATATGATAATGCCTCAATCAATTCGAATATCATAACGAATTTAAAAACCTATTCACTGTTCCTCGATCCCATCGGCAGATTGAAGAGTGAAGTCAGATCAAAATTAGTCAGTACTTCCGAATTATTGTTAAAAAAGCTTTTGGGTAGTGTTATTGTTGAAGCATTCAAAGGTGAACGATATCGCAACCTTCACTTATATTATTGGCGTAAACGAGAGTGGGTCTATAAGTCCGTGACTTTATTAATTCCCCGCGTTGTAACTAGAATGACAACACTATTCATATAAACTAATTTCTGTCAAAAAAACAACTGCGCAATTTTTAGCAAGCTTTGTCATCTAATTTATGTTTGACAGTCATTTAAAGCAGACAATCTGTAATCCGACTATATCGGTACTATTAAAAATGTGACGGATTTAGAGGTAAATAGATTAAAGAGATATCAAAACATTCATGATAGCAACTAGGCATATGTTCATATGATACAAAATAAATTCATACATAATAAAAAAACTGTTTCCTTTTTTTTATCGTTGAGCAAAAGTGCCCGGTTGAAACATAAATAAATTCGCCGCATGCATCGGCACGAAGGCGTCCTCTGCACCGGCCCTGGTTTCCACAGGGGTTCTTTTTCTAGCGGCCTCCCCCGCAGCCATCAATTGGGTGAACGTTTCCGCCAAGCCCGATACTTCTGCTCAACCTAACCTTAATAACTCATCATCGAAGGCTGGGTCGTCCTCCAATGATGAGTTATCTACATCTTCTGATGAATCCTCAATCCTAGACCTATATAGTTTTGGGAGTAGCTCATCATCGGATGGATTATCTTGAGTTTGATCCTCAATCACAAAATTTCCCCCCTGTTGCACTCCTACTCTATAATTAAAAGATTGTATGAGTGCATCAAGGGCGGTCGGATCAAACTCTTCTACGCCCTCAGGAGCGACATGTTCATAATCGGTCTCTTCCATTGCTAACATGCCCTCCTGAGGTTCATCATATTTCTCTATGTTTATTCTACTTATTCTCTGGATCCCGCTTGGAACTATTCCATCACGGTGATAARACCACTAGGCTGCCGAGTATTTTATATTAGATACCRAGCATCCAATTGCGATTTGTCTTATCACCTTTGGCGGGATCTTTAGAGTTGTGAGTATGTCAGTGCTCCTTTTCGGCCACGTCCCTAGGCACCCTACCTGGAGGGTGAGCACGTTAAAATTTTATCAGTATGTTATTTTAAAAAGTCAATTATACGTGTATGAAATTTCTTAAGTTCTAGAAAACAATGTTTTTTTTATTAGAAAGACATTTTTCCACGGGAGAGTTAGTTGCAACTTTTATACATTGATGGAAACTGGAGCAGGAGAGATTTGATCAAGGAACTAATTTCATAATCAAGTTCATCTTTATTGAGTGAAACCAGCCTCAAAATTTCCTGATCAGTAATATCTGCGTCACAAATGACAGTAGGAGCAACTTTGTTTTTATCTTCGGTGGACTGAAATTGCTGGTTCAAAGAATTAATTGTAGGTTATGGATGTACGCAAAACTAAAGTGACGGATCCGCAGGCTTTAAAATGTGATACTTAAGGGGAAAATTACGACGCAATAAGAATTAAGAGGTGAATGATTATTGAAGTCAAAATACATAGCAAAAAAAACGTCATATAAAAACACCGTAATAAGAGGGATGGAATATATATGTCTGATACAGTAAAATAAGTCGGCCTTTAAAGATTTTTTATTGTTATATTTAGAACTTTATGCTAAGATTTATTCTTCATATTTCATTTGACAATTTATTAATTAAATTATTATTATTTTAAAATTATACTTCACAAATATTAGCATTTCCTTTTATTAAAGTGTTTTTCAAGTGCGACCATAATACAATTGGAAAACTCGATTGCCTTTTCCTGTATTCCTTTAGTACAAGACATTTATCCTCCGATTTTCCACTTTACTTGCGCGTGTCAAGTAACTTGCTTCGTCCATTTACAACGATGACTATCTAAATTACAATTTTTAAAAACATATTACTTATAATTAATAAAATTACGTCACAGACACTTATGTAATTTAAAAAAGTCAGTGCATTTCAATTAAGTAATCATTAGGTATTTTTATTTATTTTTTATATGAAAAAAATGATCCAATTTTAAGGGTTGTTTTATATTGAAAGAAGCTAATTTTATTTATTATTAAAAAAAACTAATTCTTTTTCTTTCAATTATTCTATGAAACTTTTCTTGGAATTATTTTCCATTGTCTGAAAATATTATTAATTTTATATGGCTTACAAAAAGATAAATTTTCATTGTTTTTTTTATAAATGGAAATTTGTTTCATTTTTATAAACTAATTTTATTTCCATATATTTTTTTTGTTTCAAAGAAAAGTTTTAAAGTCAACTTAACTTAAAAGGAAGTTATAATTTTTTAATGGAAAAAACATTGGATTTGATTTAAACATTTTTCAAGTCCAACATGGGTCCCCATAGTTGGGGATCAGAAGAGACAGTTGCCGCACCCAGACAAAAACGTTTTTTTAATGAAGAAAAAAATTATTTAACTATTAAATTAGAATTATATAATGTGATGCTAGAAGAATATTGAATACTAAAATATAAAGGAAATATTTTAGATAAAAAAGTTGAACATTCGAATTCGGAAAATGATTTTTGGAGAAATTAAATATTCTGATATCTTTTTTTATTGTTCCATTTTTAGACAGTGGTCTAAACATGGAACAATAAGAAAATAAATGAATAACAGAATTAAAGATTTTTTAATGAAAATACTTTTAGCCACCCCTGAAAAACATTTTGAGGTTGTCTCTGAAGTTCGGAATCGTTGAAGATATTGTATTAATAGTACAACGACAAAGAATATATAAAAACGTATTTTGAGACGTTTGACGGAATATTGGAACGATTAGAGAATCACTTTTTTGATCAATAATCTTCGTGTTTTGTATTCAGAATTTTAATTATTTGCATCGTTTACTGTTCCTCATATAATAAAATAGCAATTTTACATGGTTTTATATTTCTTACATTTTTTATGATGATCAAAATATCAGAATAAATTATATATTGATATGTTTTCTTTCTTAGTT
>MQRK01051663.1:0-14380 GCA_001938485.1 Girardia tigrina | reverse complement strand
ATATATATATATATATATATATATAGTGGATTCCAGTTAAATCGCCACTCGAAGGGGAAAGCCACAAGTGGCGAATAACATGAAATGTCGAGTTAATAGTATACACGCGCATTTGTCCGCTACGGCATTTTCAGCTTTTGGTAACAAAAAGCGACAGTGTTAATAAGTTTTAGTGTGAAAGTTGTTAAAATACTAAACTAATCTGTTTATTGAATAAATTGTTTTCACTTATATAGGCAGCTAAATTAATTAACAGGATGATTATTTTCCAGTACATCATTTTCCAACAATAAGTGCATTTTCAATAAAATCGTCTAATGTCGTTTGCTTCATCCTCGAAGTAGCTTTTTCACAAATAATCCGAGATAAAAGAGTAAAATCTAAATTTATGTCCTGTTGTTGCACATACAACTCTAAAGTCTCCAATGACAAGTGTGACTCGGAGTGAGTCACCTGAGGTAATTTTTTATCGGCTGGAATGAGTATCAAGTCGCTTTCATTGTCCTCTTCTTCAAGGTCCGATTCAATTATTGATGCTTTGACCTGGTTGACGATTTCTTCGTCTGTCAATATCTCCGAGGTTCTCTGAGACGCTCAAAAATATTTCCCGTGTCACGCATATAATCGCTTCTATCAACATTTGTTTGAGCAATTGGTACGTTAAAACCACAATGGCGGAAGCAGTTAATTATCGACGAAGGTTCCACCAGATCCTAGCTCTAGCGGCACAGTCGCAGTGCTAATAATAGATTTGGCTCAAATGATTTCTTGGTCTCAATAAGATGGATATAGTGGGAAAGCATGAGTCGGCGATAATGGCATTTGAATAGGTTGAATTTGAGAGGTGGTATTGCGCGGGAGGAAGAGGAGTTTGACTGATTTAAAATTAGTTATGTTAGGATGAGCCGGATAATTTTCAACGATGAGGATCACTTTCTTCTTTTGAATCTTTATTGTTCGGTCGAAATTTCGAACTAAGGTCTCAAAAAATGAACGCAGCATCCATGCTGTCTTATTAGCTTTGTACTCTACTGAAGTTGTTGAATTCCTTTAAAACATCGGTTTTTTGATGACTTTCCTATGACAAGCAATATACGCTTGTCTGTGCCATCCATATTGACACAAAAAAGCACATTAATCATCTGCTTCCTGCATTTTTCACCAACACATTTTTCTCCTTTAGTTGCGAGAGTTGACAAGGGTAATAACTGCAACAAATAACCATTCTCATCGGCATTATATATGTCAGAGGTAGAATATTCACTAAGAAGCACAGGAAGAGCGCTTTGATTAAACGCAGCAACACAAAGTTGATCACACCAAGTTGATGTTATACTGTACAACCACATTTTCGTAGCTTAGATTCAGCTGGAAACCTTAAAAAACCCTGGTCGAGGTAGTGCATTTTTACCGGCTTTTTTTAAATCTGACACCTTTGCCTTTCTTCAGGTCATTACTAATTGTTATAGAGTCTTTTTGTCATTGTCAAAAGATTGAGTTTTTCAATATTCATAGTGGCCTAGAAAAAATCGACTCGAATGACTATCTCTGATTTGTAAACCAATCAAAGCAAGTTTCGTGGACTCCAGTAATTTTTAAAATCAATATTTTTCCAAATTTTGTTTTACTTTGTTTTTTCAAATCGACTTGTTTTGTATAGTGACAAATTTTTAAAAGATTTTTCAATTCACGAAAATTTTTGTTGTTGATGTTCGATTTCGAGAATTTTGATCAAGTGTAAATTTATTTTTGATCGAACCTATTTTCCGAGTGTAAATTTATTTTGAACTGAACGAGTTGGTTGAGTGTAAATTTCATTTACAAATTTAAAAATTTTATTTTTCCGATTGAGTAATGTATTTGATTTGAACACAAATTTGTACAAAATTTAATTAGTTTTCATGTTTGTCTGATTCTTTTGAGATGACCATTTAAATCCTGATTGATTTGAATTGCAAATTCCTAAAATATAAATGATCATCAGTCTGAATAATTAATTTAAGTGAGCCCAGTACGATTACAAAATGCCCGAGTTTTAAAATATGCCACTGCGTCTCTGCTACATTGGTCAGTCTCTAGAAAAACCTGACGACTGAGCCGAACCACCATTCTTTGTTATATTTTCTCCTTTTACTTGACTTCATCTATATTAGTTGGTCTTTTGTATGAGTTGGCAGACGAGATCTCATATTTAGTGAAAATGGTAACCTCAAAATAATAACTAATATTTTTGATTTCAAATCACATAAATATTTTACATCACATTTAAAATAATATTACATAACTAACCAAAAACATAAAAACAACATTTTAAATGATATTTTGAGAAAAAAACATTCATTGAACAGACAGAAAGACGTAAAAGCATTTTATTTAAAATTTAAAATATAGCAATATAAAAGTGGTTGGATTTTTGAAACTAAATTCTGAAATAAATGCTATCAAAATACCAAAAATTAAAACATCGAATAAAGATTTTTAAGACTGACTATATATTTAGGGCCCTTTAATAGTCTTGATACGAATATTTTTTTAGGTCTTAAGAATGCAAATCTGAAAAACTGTCAATATGAATTTATTCACGAAGGGAACTTTAGCAAAGTAGGTATGCCAAAATAAGCATGTGTCATTTGAAATTTATTTTTAACATGATCAAAGTTTCCGTGTGACATTTTTGTTATTACTACTTGTGGGTCTGGCATCCAACGAGAGTCGCTGAATTCCCAGCCACTCAAACGTGAGAAGCAACGCTGGACCAACCGGCGTCTTTTCGGTCAACACGAGTCGTTGGTGCAGCCTGTCCATCATCGGTTCGTTCGGTCGATCGGCCCCACCGCCATGATCAACGGGACCGTCGATCGATCCTACTGTCGACTGTTTGGTGGGGATCTCAATCCCCGACATCGCATCGACTGAATCCATACCGGATGACAAAGGGAGCGTTCTGGTGGGTTCGGCGATCGGGTGACCCACTGTGTTCTGAGGCGCACCGTCAGAACCCGACGAAATGGACCGGTGGGATCGCAGTAGACAGCGACCGTGAAATGGAGCGACGTCTGGTGAGACGGACCGTGCGGTAAACTCACGCCCGCGGTGAGAATGTTGTTTAAAAATAGCATATAGTGTTTAATATTGAATCAAATCGAACAAGAGACCATGTTGTGCAATATATTTTATTTTTCAATTAATACGATTAAAGAACAACATAATAATTTTCATAAGGTTATTGTTTTTATTATTTTTGATTTATCCGGGCCTTTTATATCTAATCCGATTTTTCGAATAGGATTTTTTTGGTTGATTGAGAAGATCACTACATTACTAATTTCAGTTGTTTTTTATTATTGCAGAATTAAGAAATGGAAAAAAACTAAATCTAATTTTCAGATAAACTTTGCACAACATTTCTTAAAATTTGAAAACAAATATTGGTTAGCTGAAGATGACTTTCGTCCAAAAGTTCAAAAGCAAACTCAAATTCACATAAACTTAACTGCTTATAGCATTAATTATTGCTTCCAAAATAAGTGAGGCCATTTATTCCCATCGTTACATTGCCTTTTGTAAAACACAGTTACAAAATTAGACAAACAATTGGCCCACAAAATTATATAGCATGAACTTTAAAGGTTACATAAAATGCGTGTCCTCATTCATCGATAGAAATTTAATTTGTGTTAGGAACATGACTTAAACGTAGTATGTCAAACTCCCTAGTCACATATAAAACATGTACAGCAATAATGAAAGTATAACCAATGATTGATTCATAAATGAACTGGAACAACTTAATACTAATTGGCAAACTGTACTTAAAATATGTGAGGGGAAATTCTGAATGTTATGAGTGTTGCTTGTATTTTGTTTAGATTGGTGACTCTCCTACTCAGATGGGATTGATATGTTATTGATTGATTATTTAAATCTAATGATAGTAATTTAATGATATTAATGCTTAAATACTATCAAGTTAAAAGTTTTGTAATTTGAAATTTTATTTATACTTTTGAGTAAATATTTTTAATTTATTAAATTTAATATGATTACAAAAGCTAATGTTTATTTTAAAATTAATTTAATGTATTTTTACCAAATATAAAATTTTGAGAAATTAAAAAATATCAATTTTATAATCTCATTCATTAATCAAAGATTTGAATAAATATACAAAAAATATATCAATCAAAGAAAGATGCTTAAAGAAGATAGCGTTACTGAAAATGGTTGTAAAGAATTTGTTTGTGTTGTTAATAAATTTTTTCGTGCAAATTGTGATGAAGCTAATAATGTAGGTGAAGACCATGCTTAATTATATGTTTTTGTCGTTTTTGAATACTTATACGAATTTCTTGGTACCACTAAGTAAAAATTTACTTTTGAAACAAACTAGTAAAATAAATAAAATAAATAAATAATCTTTTCCCATTAAAATATGGGTTTGCAAATAATCCATGGAAAGAAGGATATAATTATTTTAAAGTGCTTTCTTAAGTTATCAGAAGAATAATTATCTCCAAAAAAAATTTCTTTTGGATCCCCTGGCTCGTGAATTGAAACTAAAGTTTATTTTTCTTAAACAAATAACTCTTTTAAAATACTTCTAAGAGAGATTCGAATTTTGGAGGTGTTCAGACTTAATTTAAAATAAGTTATTGTTTTTTATTAAAAGTAAAAAATTGTAGAGATAAATTTTAAATAGTGTAAATTTTAAATGTTTTTTTTTAAAAATAGGAAATTGATTTTAAAGAAAATTTATTAAGTGGGTCTTGGTGAAATGAATAAATTGGAGTAACAAAATGAAGTTTGTTTAAATTTGTATGTAATTTTCAATAATAAATTTTTGAATGAAATTATGATTTCTAATTCTGAATCAAACATCATCGAAGATAATTTTAATGCAACTAACATAAACAAACATTCTTTAAATAAAGAAAAAATAAAAATATATAAAATATTCCTGAATATCTTATTAACGTTTTCCTTTTTGGTAAATTCCAGAGAGTATTTATCTCTTTTCCAAAATTAAATTAGATTATATTGTATTAATTTATATTTCCGAATAATTATCCAATTGATTTCTGGTGCTGTCATAAATAAATATAAAATTCATGGGAGAAATTTTGTGCAGCGGATTAAAGCAAATAAATATTTCTGCATCCAACTTGAAGATGGTTTGGTAAATTTTCGCTGGTCGAGAAACACATAATCTTCTCTTGCTTTTATCACGTTATGTTATTTGTCTAATGTGACTTATACTTTGATACATTTTATCATTTCTATAAGGGATTTAATTATATATCATTATTGCAATGAATAATTTGTCATCCGGAAATCGTTTTAAAGTTAAGTATAATTATTAGGAATTATCACAGCAAGTTGTCTGGTGATTAATAATTATAATCCTGTTCATTTAAAATATTAATACTAAAAGTACCCTGTTGCTGCTGATCTGGATCAAAATTATCTTTTTTAAATTATAAATATATCCCATAATTGTTTGCTATTTGATTCAATTTGATTCCCTTCACAATATCCACTGCTATCCCCCCAAATTTGCAAATACCGATGTCTGGAGTAATTTGTACAAATTATAAAAGTTTAGAATAACGTAAAAGACTAACAATAACGATATGTCCATTATATGTTATATAATATTATATTACGGGAGCAGAATTTTTGGTACCGCTGTTTTGGTACCACCACGTATATTATACTACGTTATATTATAATACTACTATAATATATATTATTTTTATTATTATTTTTATTATACTATATTATTTTTTTTAAAAAAATAAAAATTGTATTTTAAATTCGCAAATTGTATTTCAAAAAATAACTAGTACATCAAAGAAAATTTTTTAATCCATTCTTTATGCGGACAGAATTCGACTTGGCCAAGAGAATTTTTGTCAAATTCCCTAATTATATGAAAATTTTTCATTTTAATATGAAAATTTCTCAATTAAAAATGAAAGATAATGTTTATAATGTGATAAAATATCAATTTTTTATGCAATAATTTCAATTTATTATGAAATAATATCAATTAAATATGAAAAATTACATATTAAATATGAAGAAATCTTAATTTATTATGCAAATAGACTCCCAATGTAAAATTTTTATTCATATCTATTTAAAATTCTTCCTTGGTAAGTTCAATTGCCAACGTGTATTTTTAAAATATTTTTCATTGATATTTTATCATATCAAATTGATAATTTTTCATATTAAATATATATTTTTTCATACTTGAATATTTTATATTAACTGATTTTACAAATTTGTTTCATAATTGAATTGAAAATATTTTTTTAAAAAATTGCTGAGTTCGCGAATTCGACAAAGATTTTGCTTAATTCTGCCTTATTTTGCAAATGAGTTGCCGAATACACGAATTCGGCAATTAGACAAATTCGGCATAACATATCATACTTACTACTGCTAAAAATTTTACAAATAAATTTACCAAGGACCAAAACGGTATGTACCATTATATTATTATACATGTTTCGATCTTCCTTGATCATTATCAGCAATTAATTATTTATTATTGTTCAATGGTATCATTAAGGAAATACTTATTCTAAGAATACGATTTTAATTTAATTTTTTTCGATGATAAAAATAACAAATTAAATAAAAGATTGACAGTTTATAATAATAAGGTTGCTTCACTTTTATCATTTTGTATGTTAATCAATAAGTTGTAGTGTTTGTTTGACAATGATTTACAATACAACCTCTCATAATGTGAATCAAAATTGGTTTGAAGAATAGAAAATTAGTTTTTTGAAATTTGTACAGTTCTTTCTTTCAAAAATTTACAAAAAACTAGAACCTAACTCGAGATGCTCGACTGTGAATGTTCACTAATTTTTGTTTAGTCTTTTCAGTGACAATTACATTTGGTATATAAGATTTGCTTTATGTCAATATGGAAAAAAAATAAATTGCGATATACAGAAGAAGAATGAAGAGCAGTTCGTAAAGATTGTAAAAAGTCCGAATATCTATATTGAGAATAGGTATTTCTAAACAATATGATGCCTTTATCTAACAAAATATCAGTCGAGTGATAAACGAAATATTATTTCCATAGAATTAGTTATAGTAATGTCAAATTTCGTTATTCTCTTTCATTCGATATATAATTATAAGCAATTCAAAAATCGTTATCAATGTTAGAAAACATTTTACAAATAGCATCAACAAACAAAAAGTGCAACATAATACATTTTCAAATTTAGTTACAAAAAGTTTAATCATATTTAAAAGAAAATTTTTGGAAATTTTGTAATATAGTTTTTTAATAGGGATTTGAATTTGTGATTTTTATTGTGCGACATTGAACTTCTTTGCCCGGAATTAGAAAGCTGACTGCAAAATGAAAAAGAACCAAATTTTTACTATTGTTCAAACTCATGTATTGCCACAGCCCGACCTTCTTTGTTACTAAAGACCTTGTATATTTCACACGACTTGTCGTTTCGCTCCATCACGTCTCCACTGACGGGAATTGAAGAGACAGAATGTTTCTTTTAAGTGAACAAATTGAGAAATCATATCGAGAGAGCTTTCTTAAGGAAAGGCTTGATGCATAAAAAAATAAGACTGCATGGACAAAATACTGAAATTTAAAATATTCTGGCAGAATCTTTGAATGGTGATAAAGTAGCACTGCATTTTAAAACTATTTTTTGAGTTGATTGACTTTATGGGTTACACAATTCACCAATGACAGAGTAAGATTCTTTGCTCAATCAACAATTAAGAAATGACAAAGTACTGGGATCAAAGCCGGTAATTGCAGAAATGGGAAAGTTGGGAATCGACTTCCTTCACAGAAAATTGCTAGAAATTTTGAAAGGATTCTGGATTTTAATTTTAATTTTAACTGTTATATAATTGACTTTACAAGAAAGTAAAATTTAGTGGTTGTCACGAATTTCAATAAAGGGATACTGCAACCTTAAGTACTTGGAAAAGGGTTGGAAAATATATTAGATAAAAATAAATTAAATCATTGGAATTTGGTAAAATTAAAAAGAAAAAGAGATACCAGAATCGTGAAGTATCAATTATCCCTATCAGTCTAGAAATGATTTGTTGACCAAGAAAAGCAATATGGACATGACTTAGGAATATTTGGATCCAAGAAAAGTTATTGATTTAATTGGGAAGACAAAAACATATCCCAAAACTAAAAATATCCTCATGAAAAAACTCATAATATACATTTCGTGGTCAAAAGTATGAATGATCTATTCAAATGTCCTAAACTGGGACTAAATCATAACAGCAGAAAAAATGTCACTAAATTGACAAAAGACGTGAGCAATGACATATTTTGCATTGAGTATTGATCAAAAGAAAAAGTCATTCTATTTTGTACTAAAAGGTCCTTTCATGTCTCAAAGACGACCCCAGCAAATCTTAAACGAATAGAGTTTAAACTCTTACTCAATATCACTTCCACCCAACCTCTTATCAACCAATGATTTTGGATAACCATTGTTCGAGAATCCTCCAAAATATTTATAGTTAGAATTAATTTAAGTTAAATTAAATTTAGGAAAATTAATAAAAAATTAATTTTAATAAAATCTTATTTTAGGAAATAAAAAAGAAAATAAATATATCTATACATGTAATTAATCTTATATATATTGAAATTTATGCGTTGTTTAAGTTGGTAGTTTTAATATAGCGGTTTCTGATAAAAAAACGAAGAAATATTGATGTTTTTGATTGACAATATTTGAATGCAGTTGATTAGAAAAATGCTTGCGGGTTCATGTAAACAAGTTTTATGCGATGAAATGAAGTTATGAGGTTATAGATTTTTATACGATTGGTTTTATGAAACGATATTATGCGGTTATAAATGTAAGAATATTATTGATGTTATCGAAAGTGTTGAAATTGTTAGCGGTTATAAACCATAAAACATGGAAGTTATATTACAAATAAATAAAGAATTATCATTTGTTTTGATAATAAAAGAAATTAGTAGAGCTCAAAACACCTTAACGTCATCAAACTCTCGGACTACATTGTCGACATTGATTTTATATTCAATTCATTTAACATTACATCGAATTCATTTCGTATATCGATTTATAAGAATATAGATGAGAAAGAAGGAGTTAATATTCAGCAAACAACATTTGATGTAGAAAAGGTGGAGATAGATAGTTTCTGTGATCGAAATAGTGAGATTATTAATTCTGCTGTAATCAATGAACCGAAATTCGACGACAATCTTGTGGAATATTACTATATTTGGAAATAATTTTGGAAACTTTATTGATGTCTATGATTATTTTAAAGAAAAAGATTTTCCTTTAACAATCAGATCTTTAAATCAGTCAACAAATTTTAATATTTACTAAGAGTTTCCGTCAGGACTAAGCGAAAGGCCATTGAAAGGGGAACCCGAGTCTGTTATTGGTGCGTCACGAGGACAAAACTATCGCAGAGCTGTGTGGAATAAAAGATATCGCCTCGAGAACAGTAGTACCACGAAAGGCGGTCGGGAACCTCGAATGACACCCTCCAGTGAGCCAGAAGAAAGAGCCGATTACGGAGAAAAGCTTTTCAGGACGTTAACTTTATAAAATTGAATTTTTAGTGATCCTTTTAATCTGAGTGTTTTTTCATGTATTATTGATATATATTATTATTGATATATTATTGATATATATATTGATATATATCTAAGACATCATTTATTAAATAATTATATTAACAAATTATTACCCGAATTAAAATATAAATACTCATCGAGACGGGATGGTACTCCACGAACCGTGGATTGCGACGGCCACGTTAGATGCGCAACTATGCCAATAATCAACCATATTTTGGACGTTTGCAAAAATTGGAGGCATAGTTCGCTGTGAGTGTCATTTTCTATGTTCTCTTGATCATTTGGAATTTTCGTCATTACTTAAACATAGTCGTAAATGATGGGACAGTCTCCCAACGTATCATGTATATCTTCATAAATTGTTTTGCCTGTGAACATTTTTTATGAGATGTTTGCTTACAGCACCTGTTTTAGTTTAAATTATTTTTAAACTCACAAAAAAGCTTTATTTACATGGATTTAAATTGTTACAACTTGAAATAAACAATAAAACATATGCCATTTGGAAACACAAGACGAATTGTATCAACTATTGCGGCGTACATTTTATTCGAACTGGAGCTACGAACCTTTCATAGCATCTTAATAATAACTATTTTTCTGTTTCATAATTCTGTTCCAAATTCTGTTCCATAATGACAATTGTTAGATTTTTATTGAGTACTGAAAATGTAACTCATCACTTGCTTTCATCAGTGAAATTTGAGGTAGTATATAATTATATAAGAGTATATCAAGGACTAATATTTTGGTAACTTAGGAAGGTCTCTGTGAGAAGTGGTTGCAACATCAATATCTGAATTTATTTTTTAACACCAAAATTTATTAATCTAACAACAATTCACATATTTAAACAAATGTTTCTATTAATTTAATTATCTCGCCACAAATTAATCTATTAAATTCTTTTCGATTCACTTTTTAAAATCTTGCATATTTATTAAATGATTTTCACATTATAACTAAAACTTTATTTAAAATTGTTTCATAACTTATATTAAAATATATAAATTTTTATGACTGTAAAAATATTTTTATTTATAAATAAATATTTAATATTTAATGGTTTTCTTATCAGTTTTAATTTTAAGATATTTAATAGATACATTAAAAAGATATTTTTTTTATTTTTAAATAGATATTTATTTTTTTATGATTTTCTTTTATTATATCATTTTTAATTTTTTAAAATATTTAAAAAGCATATTAACATTAAAATATTTTACTTTTTAAATTAAAAACATTATAAATTATTCTGGTGAGATGAAAATTTAAATTAACCCCTCATAGTCTCAAAAAGAAAGTTTTCTTTCACAGACATAATACAAACATGACCATTAATTATCAAAATAAAAACGGCATCTTTATTAATCTTTTATTTATTTTCAACGATTTAATATAAATATTTAATATAAACATCGAGAAGCAAAGTGAACTGTACTCGAAACTGTTGAAGTGTTATTTTGATACTAATTGCGTCCTACTTATTGATGAAAGGTAAACATAAATCATCTTTACTTAACAATAACGAGCGTCACTTGAAAATAAAGTTTTTTTAATTATGAATTCTAAAATACAAAAACTTGTTTTTATTCAATGATAAAAAATTCGGTCGGAATAGTTGAAGGTTAATACATTAAATTATTTTAAAATATTAGAAATTAATAAAAATAATAAAAATAACAAAAATTAATAAATCAGACTCTTATTGAACATACACAATTAAACAAAATACGAAAGACGGAAAAAAAATTGAATTAAATAAAAAAATAATAAATTAAAGTAAGTATCTATTATTATTGTTGTAACTTAGACGTCATGAAAGATTTCTAACGGAGGATTAAAATATCCCAATATATTCATTTTTATATCCCTATTGATACAAGATCCTGCTAATAAAGAAAATAAATCAATCAAGACACTGAATTTCAGCTTTTCAATTTCAATATCACGTATTTCAATATTATTTATTATTTATGACAGTTATTTTTAGTTTATAAACAAAATTTTCCTGAATACCTAAATCCAGAAAACCACGAAAGACTGTCACTTCAGAAATCAACAATTTAGCCATTTCCATGGTTGCGTATGGCAAGTATAAAATGAAAGAAACTGCCGAGTCTCTGAGCATGGATCGCAAAACTCTGAGTTCAAAACTTTAAAAAGAATGAAAAAGGTAAATGTTTCATCAGTGCTAGCGAGAAACGATCTAAAACATGAAGAGTTTAATGAGGTTGACCAGCGTATATTTAACGTCATCTCATGTAACAATAAGTTGATTCAAAAAGAAACCGCTATGAAATTAATATGAAAACAACACAAAAATTTCACAGCCAACCATTGCAAAATATTAATTTTATATTTGTTTTAGGTTCATGGAGTGTGAATATATAATGGAGATACGTGGAAACATATTTATGATAGAGTGATTGCTAATAATTACCGACAGGAACTATAAGTGCCTATCAAAACTGTTAACGATCGGGTAATCAAAAATGAGGTGGTGCTCAATAAGAATAAAAAATTGATTTTCGAAATATTGATGATCGCTGATCACTTGATATTCAACGGCAGGAGTTCCCAGTGTTGCAAAAACTGTTGTTGGTTTAGTAGTTGAAGAGAAGATTGTTCTACGTAAGAAACCAGAAATGTCGATGAGAAAGTCCCATGGCCAAAGCTCCCTCAACTGCAACTATTTTGATTTTCATTGTTAAATCTGCAAAGGACTATATTAGAGGCTCTAGTATTTTAAAATGTTATTGCTTTAATATATTATCATAATTTATATTGAAATTTGACTTTTTATTTTTGTTGAATTAATTTTTATTGAATTAATTTATTTTACTCAGATATTTCATTAAGTCATTTTAATAAGTTACGTTCCATTCGAAAGCATATGATATAATATTTGACGCTATAGAATATTATGTATAGAAAATAAACCTAATAAAGTTTATTAGATGGTCTAGGAACATCCTCAGAATTATTATTACAAGTTAATTCCGACATCCAAATTTTATTTAATACAAAGTTTTCAAAAAACGTGATTAAATCAAATATTTAAATAAATTTATTTTTTGAGAAACAATTTGTTTTATAAATCTTAAACCAGTATAAATAAAAATGCTTATAATATTAATATTTAATTTTATTTTCATTTTATAAATTTTACCTTACCAAGTTTATCAATTTTAAATAATGATAAAATTATTACTTAATCATTTAGTAAAATTTTATTAAATTAAAAAATATCTCTTTTATCATTCTCTAATAATTACCTTTAATCAAATTTTAAAATTTTAAATTACACAAACATTAATAATCTTTTCATAGTATCGTTAACGTTTATTCATTTTTAAATTTGTTTTACAATCTTCAAAAAATTAATATTTTTAAAATTTTCAATATTTTAAATGCTATATTTCATTTTACATTTGAAAACATATAAATAAAATTTCTAAATTCCTAACAAAGTTAATATTCGGTCTACTCTAGTTGGGGAGAATTTTCGAGGATCATTTGGTTCAGAAATTATATGATTAGAATTCTTGCTGAAATTGGACATTTCCAAATTTTTATTTTTCCGTATTTTAATGATGATCACATTCCAATTATCAATGCACCATGTGATTTATTGAATCTAATAATTATTACCTGAAAAAGAAAGACAAAGACATATCAAAGCATAAATACTAAAAAAGGAAGCAGTGAAAAAGTTGATCAAGATCAAATTCGAATTGTCTATTCCAAACGATTGATAACGTTTGGACGGAATTGACTATGTTCAAACCAACACACGAGCAAAAAAGTTTGGAAATGGCAAAACAATTCTACTAGAAACCAAAAATCGAGAATGACTATCAACTCTTTGAACGATTTAAGATCTTTGTTTCAGAATGAATTAAAATTCTTATTAAAATTGCAAAATAAAAATTAGATATACGGCAAAAAAAATGTTTAATAAAAAATTATATAGATATATATATATATATATATTATATATGTTAGAATAATACTAATACTCTTCGGAATTGTGATTATATTATGGTTTCTAAAAACAATGCGAAAATGGGAATCGATTTTATCCATTTGTTGGGACATAGTTCGAGTTATTCCAGCGACTGCTTCGTGGATTATGAGTTTGATAAACTCGCAAACGACTATTTATCGATTTTTGAGGTTTGTCACTCGAGTTCCGGTTCGAATATTTTGGTCGGGCATTCTTACGGGTATTTATTAACTAATAAATCGGTCAAATTTTGCGATAAAAGAAAACCCAAGAAAAGTAAAATTGAGATTGTCGACACTGAGGAATTGAAAATCGAAGGAGAAAGCCATACGGCCCTCTTAAGGGCCCAACTTTGCGATTGGACATTGAAATAAGAGGAATTTTTTAAATTTGGTATGTTGAAATTGGTTTGTTGAATGTTTTATGTTGAGTTTAGTATTTGGAAATGTGTTTCTCCCACCCAGATGGAAAATTGATATTTTGGATGTTCACGATGAATAATTATTCGAGTATAATTTGCATTTTAAAGTACAGCATAAGATATTTAAAAACTTTAAAAATATTAAATCGTTTCAAATTTTAATATTAAAAATTTAAATAAAATAAATAGTTTTAACTAAGTTTTAAATTAAATAAATGTTCTTTCTCTACATAAAATAATTTTTAAATAAAATTAATATGTAAATAAAATTATTACTAAAATTACAAAATTTGAA
>MQRK01051650.1:0-11722 GCA_001938485.1 Girardia tigrina | reverse complement strand
AACGTTCCTGGTGCTGCTGCTATGCCAAAAGGCATGCGTTTGAAACAAAATTGCCCTGATTTCGTTGAGAATGCCGTCTTTTCTTGCGACTCCTTGTCTAATTCTACTTGGTAGTACGCGTTTCCCAAATCTATTGTACTGAAATATTTGGCTCCGTGTAACCTATCCATCATCTCTGTTATGTTCGGCATGGGAAATGCTTGTCTCTTTGTAATAAGGTTTAATTGTCTAAAGTCTAGGCATAGTCTGATTTCATCTTTGTCCTTTTTCCATACACATACTATCGGCGTGTTCCATTGTGAGTTACTTTTTAGTTTGAGTGTATTTTTAGTTCTTCCTGTTCAGACACCGTTCCTTTGATCAAGTGTTTGAATTTCTCGTCAGTCTCGAGAATTTCTCTCTCATTCAAGTAATCCTGGTAATCAACCAAATCTTCTTGGCCACCAATAAACCAGAGTATATCACGGACAATACGTTCTTTCATCAACTGCTTTTTACGGCCGCTGACCTTTCTATTTCCTGAGGCTATTTCATAGTTTATTACTTTTTTAACCTCACGTAAACCTTTTCGTCTATTGCACTCAAAGAATACAATACGCCGTTTCACCAATACCATACTATATTTTAAATATATATGGTACCGGTCGGTTATTTGGGACCAGTACCATTTGAGGAGCAATTATTTAATCCACCACCTCCATACGGTATGTCCCAAGCAGCCTTTTATAAATAAAAATAAATAAATAAAAATTATAAGATACATTAAATAGAAATTACTGTAAAATAAAAAAATCGATAATTCGTTGGATATGACATTTGATGTACAACACTGGAATTGTAATTAACGACAAATGATTACTACGCCTCAATAATCGCGCAATGCGAACATTCTCGTCTTGTCGGTGAAGATCGTCTTGTCGGAAATCCCGGAATCCGAATTCGAGGAGAAATTACCAAGCTGAAAAAACAATAATAAAATTCATCAACTTTCTTCCTCAGATCATTATGTCGGTCAATTAGACCCACGTCTGAATAACAGACTAATGTTGGCCACCATCAATGTTTCACGATTCCTCTTCCAAAAACTCTCTCGATTGTCCAAACACATTTTGCAATTAAAGAAACTATTATTCCATTCACGATTCTCTACTTTGAAACAATTCGAGTAATATTTATTTAACTTTGCCTCTTGAACTTGTTCTCTAACCCATATCTTTTGTGATCGGAAGTCGTTTTTTTCTCTTTCTCTTCAAATTTGTTTGTTTATTAATTAATCATATTTTAATACTACTAAATCTGTTTTTTTTATATTTTTTTAATCAAAAATGAGTTGATGGATTTTATAAACCTATGTAATGTGTCAGCTCATTTTTTCAACAACCTTTTAGGAAGCCCTAAAGTTTATTTGCGAAATTGTGCATTGACAATAACTGCAATCATTCGAAAATGAGCCAAATGAAATTTTCCATCTTTGAATTACATTCGGTTATAATTTATAGTAAAAAAATTCCATATTATTCCATTTAATAGCATGATGCATGAAGTAGAATATATTATAATATAAGGGGTCAGGGTCAGTTTTCACTTATTTAGGTTATGTACAATCTCCTTTAAAGTAGTGACAAATTATATTTATATTATATCGCATAAGATGAAAGTCAGATTATGTACGACTTCTACATTGACTTTTATTGTTTATACAATCGGACAATTTTATACGACATCCTACAACTATAATCTTGGAATATGTTTCGTTTTTCACAACCTCAATCTTCCTACATATAAGACAAGCAAATAAATAACGAAACACTCATTGAAAATGAAATATAATGTCCTACTAATTATATTTTGGTATTCGAAGATTTGCAAATATAGCCTTTATATATATATATATATATATATATATATATATATATTATGTCTTAAAGACTCTTCATTGAAAATATATTTTAAATATTTTTTAATGGTTTAAAGCTCTTATTTTGATTCCGACATTTTTTTCATCAAACTACATCAAAATATTTTAATTGTATATTGTATGTTTGTTTCTTTCAAAGCTCTCAATTTCTTTGTTGTTGCAAAGTTAAAAGATCTCTAAGGATATAAGACGTACACCATGGAGTAAAAGACCATTTGAATTTGGTTTTCTCTAATGGCTCCACTAAGTAAGTAAGGTAACTCTTGAAATAACATCATTAAGGTGTTCCTCTGACCTCTCCTTATCTTTAGGACTTTCATTTTTATTTTATTGTGAATATTTTGTGAGACAATATTATATATACAATCGAACTTAACTCATTTGTCGTCAATTAAGTTCTTTGCTTAGCTAAGTATTTAGATATATAAATAAATGGTTTCAATAAAAACGCAATTATTTTAATTTTATTTATATATTTATTTTAAAAATCTATTTTCTTTTCAACACAATTAATTTTAATAACATTTTGTTGAGATATTGCTCACTTTTATTCACAGATTTCAACCTTTTAGATCACTGTTTACGTTAAACGTTTCTAACATAGATAACTATTCCTCAAATATCTCGCAGCGCCTCAACTCTCCTATGAGATGCATCTCAATTGTCTACAGCTCCAGGAAGTGCAAGTTCTTGAGCTCCTTCGAGATCTGGTATCCACATCAGACCTAAGGTCTGGGTGACCAGCCCAGCGTTCGCAGGGTAAGATTAGGCGAACCAATTATATATCAGTGGGACGTTCTTACTTTGATGCAAGTTTACATAACAAAAATAGTATGTACACTCTTATTTCTGCCAGTATTACTTATTAAGACATTGGTTATTTCTATCACACAAAGGATAATTATAGAAACACATAGAGGGAGTTGTTCAGGGTTTTTTAATGTTCAAAATCCCCAGACAAGAATCTGAATGTAATAAACAAATTGCTGAATGTGTCTGGTGATTATTGATAACAGAGTGCGTTTCGAAGCTGTCTGGTTGTAACGCAGTTGCGTTGGCGGGAAATCTTCCAGTCTGAGGTTGAAAATTGTGGGGAATATCTTACTGTCATTTATAGTAACTATACAATTTACTGATTGATATTCAAAGTTTGTCCATATTAACTCCATACTCTTTAAGTTTATGTCAATATCGCCAAATATTGCATCAAATATTAAAATGAAAATTTTGTTAAATTCGAATTCGGTTTTTACAGCTTGACGAGATAAACTCACCGATTTTGCAAAAGAGTTTTCTGAATTCTCTCAAATCCGGTGAGATTTCAGAGAATTTATTAAAAATAACCCTGGTAATTGATGTATGAAAATTCGTAAGAAAATACTGTAAGTTCAGTAATGGTTTCTACGTCAGCCTTTTTGATAGCGTCAATAACTTTATTTTGAAATTAATAGTCGCGCAGACACGGAGCAAAACTCAAAGCGACCTCCGGAAACGAAATCCACGTTTTGTCGAGAAATTCAAAACAAGCAGACAACGGATCATAGAAACATTGAGATTTAAAAACTTTCCCACGAATGTTTACTTTCTTCAATTGAACTGTTAATAACCAACACCAATACATTTTCTAGGCAAAAGAGTTTAAAAAATTTATATTTGACCTTTTCTATTCTCATTCAAAGAATATTTTTACAACTGTTAGTTGTGTTAATATCATTTTTTAAAAAAATAATAATTAAAATGTTGACCGAAAAAAGATATTGTTAAATCTCTTTTCGAGTTATGCAGTTCTCTTTCTCGTGGTTATTCATATAATGTGAACCATATACAATAACTCTATTGCGTCCTTCCTTGTCCCTCCGGGGTATAATACCGATCAAATGGTTTCGAAACTAGTATCTGTGTCCAAAATAAATTCCTTCTCAAAATCTGGGAATCCTAGATTCCTTTGTATCGTTAAAGCTTCCTCCATTTCTGCAAATGATATGTCAAATGCATATGTCCATAACAACATTTTTTTAAATCCACACAGCTAGCCTTCGTTGATTTTAATGTTCTCATCTATCTTTCCCTCAAGATTATTTGATTTTCTATGTGGTATAAGGTTGATCGGAGGTCATGTCGTGAGTATTTTATGTTTTATCAGTGATATACACCGCACGTCTCATATATATATATATATATATATATATATATATATATATATATATTAGTTTGACCTTTGGGAGTTACTGTCAGTTGAATATCTAGATCGAACGTCACTTCGGCGTTTGAGAATCGTTCATATCACATGGCCGTTGCTCCTCGTAGACCAGCCTGATGATGTGGTGAATCACATGGTAACGGTATGCTTGTTCGACTGCGATGCCTTCTGCTCATGTTAATTTCTTAATTCTGTTTGGCCAATTGCGTCCCTCGTTCTGGTTCGTAGATAATGTCTCGAACCGTTCCCCTGTAACAACCGCTCCCTTCAGAACAACCTTCGATCCGTGGTTTGGCAATCTATCCACGATGCCTTGCATGAGCCCTGAGAGACCGTTTGTTGCCTTAGCCTTTGTACAAAATTACTATTTCAATTTCACAAATAAGTGATAAAAAATTTCAAACGTTTTTGATTTGTTGGTCTCAAGAAAGAAAATTAATTTCAACGAAAATTTTAGTAAATGTACAATTTGTTTTCTTAACAAGTTCCAAACATTTCCGGCATTATTGAAAAAAAACATAAAAACCTTTTTTTACACAATTTTCAAATTCAATATAAATCACAGAAAATTTACAAGATTTTCGACCAAAAATTCTATGGAAATATACAAAAGAAAAATAGAAATTTTTACAAAGATATTAATAAATAAATTATAATTAGTTGGGAATTCAAAAATATATTTGATCGCAGAGCGGCAATTTGAGCGCAGCAGCCACGCCCAGAGTTCAAAAACTCGTATTTCGTTCTCGTTTTAGATTCGTGATTCCTGTGTGATAAATATATTCTATTTTGATATTTAATTTTATAAGCAAACAACGCGTATAAAACTGTTTCCAATGAACAAGAACCGCAGTCAACATAATCCACAAGAAACAAATATCTGTCAGTTGATGATTTTCCATAATTTTGAAATATTCTCATTTATTCATTCGATTGATCATGAAAGTCTTCACAAATTTTAATAGGTGCTGAAATTTCGTCAATTTCTTTGGTACACAATCTCTGATCGGGAATTCTTACATGATTATCTTCGAATATCTTCATAAAATAATCCATATTAAAAATATGATCAAATGGCAAAGTTATTTGTTCTTTTAAATTAGACATTCAATTTCATTTAATGAATATTTTTATTTAAATAATAAATCGATATCGGTTAGTAATTTTTTTATTTTATATCAAAATCTCAACCAATTGAAGCATTAAAACAATGCATAAAATTTACAAATTTTTACATAATTTAATAATTGTAACCATAATAATAATAACAGTTTTTTTACAAACATGAATTTAACTAATACATAAATTTTCTAAACTTAAAATTTTTTAATTTAATTACATTTTATTTATATTTACAACAAAAAAACTCTATAGACCAATACACAAAATTTCTCAAACTTTAAAACATTTTTTTACCTTTTCTATTCTCAAACAATATTTCATACGAAATAATAATGTAATAATTAAATAATTTTAAAAATTGATATCAAATTGTTATTAAAATTTTTTAAATAATTAATATCTTTTGGTAGTTCAATTTTTTTATTAAGACATTTATTATCAATATAAATAAATGCATATCAAAAAAGCGGACTTGGAGAACATGTTTTCCTTATTCCCAAAGTAATATTAAAGTTTATGATTTGCAGAATTTATATTTTCTTTTAATTATTTTTGTTTGTCTAATTTATAAATTATTGTAGAACACATATTATAATATTGGTAAACTGACCATCGAAAAATTTAAGTATTAAATATTATTTTTACTTTTTATAAAACGAAAAACATTGAGGGAAGTGGTTGAAACAGATCTTTAATGAAGGACGTCGTAACCATTCCAACCTTTCACATAAATGATATGTTCTCGTTTAAAAATATCGTGAATTATGAATATTTCCCATTCTTAAAATTAACGTTTCTTACTGCATTCTACATACTTCTGGAAAGACAGAAGTCAAGTTATCTTAAACGTAGCTGTTGGATTTTTGTTTGATTTGAATTTATAATTTAGGACTCCACACCTTCATGAAGTAAATAAAAAAGAACCCCAATATAAGTTTTTTTCATATGCCAAAATTTAGACATTTGTAAAAGATTTTTTACTGAGACTGAAACTAAAATTTATTATTTTATAATCTATTTTTTTTAAAAACCTAATAAAAGATTGCTTTAAATTGATCAAGAAAAAAAATAAATTCGTTTTATAACCTTAATCTTTAAAGACAAATATCTCAGCGTAGAATCAACTTTATTAATCGAAATTAAAACCGTTAACATCAATTCACTTTGGTCAACGTTGCATAAATTTATTTATTCCGGTTGGTTAAAATTCTGGCTTTCTGGAGGCGATGAAATCGTTGAAAGCAGTTTTAGCATCCCCTTGATTTTTTAAGTATTTCTCCTGGAAGAAAATGTCAAGATGTTTGAAAAAGTGATAATCAGTAGGTGAGTATGGTGGATGACTCAAAGTTTCGTAACCAAGTTCGTTCAACAGTTGCATTGTCAGACGTGCGATGTGCGGCCAAGCGTTGTCGTGGAGAAGAGTGGGCCCCTTTCTAATGACTAATGCTGGTTGTTTTTGTTTGAGTTTCTGGTTGATTTTCACAATTTCCTGACAGTATCTCTCTGCTGTAATTGTTTCTCCTGGATTTATGAAGCTATAATCAATAACACCGGCCGAAGACCACCAAACAGTCACCATCATCTTTTTTGGTACAATTTCGGTCAACAATACAATGGTCCAACCATTGAGATGAACGTCTCCGATTGTCGTAGAGAGTTCACTTTTTATCACACGTTACAATTCGGTCCAGAAACGGATCAATCTTGTTCCGCAGAAGAAGTGAAGACGATGCCTCAAAACAAAGCATTTTTCGATTGTCATTTAATTCGTATGGAATCCATTTATCCAATTTTTCGACTTCCCAATGTCACGCAGATGGTTTAAAATTGTTTCTATTCTGACACCTAGTTCCTCCGCAAGCTCTAGAACTGTTGTGTGTGGATTTGCTTCTACTAGAGCAATCAAATTTTTATTTTCAATAGCAGGTTTCCATCCACGGTCATCATCATCTTTTATGGTCTCATCTCCTTCTTGACCTTTTTTGAAACAAAGTTGTAACATACATTCATTTGGGGTTCCATTGAACAATGCACCGTTGATATTACGAGCGGCCTCCGATGTTTTGTAGTCAAGTTTGAATTCATATAAAAAATTGCTCTTAATTGCACTTTTTGCATATTGACAACTATTTAAATAAACACGTTATTTTAAAGTAAATATTAAAACAAAGTATGATAGAAATAATAATTTTGATAGAAACATAATTTTAATTTCATAGGCTTTAAAATAATGTATAAATCATATGTAAATGATAAAGATTTATTTCAAAACATGATAAAAAATCAGAACCATTCAAAAAACGACATTAATTTTTAAACAACCTAATAACTTGTTTCATACATCAAATATATCCGGTAGTTTTTGTACTACTAATTCCATTTCGATTTTGTCCGGATCTATATTGTTAGTGAGTCTCGATAGCTCCAGGATGTGTTTTGCATCCGGTTGTCTTTAACCCCATTTATTTCTTCTGTCACATTTTCTACTTCTTAGACTGCATTTTTTCTCGTTTATATCCTCTAACCATTTACCTTGTTTATCAGCACTTTCTCTTTTATTTCAATATTGTCACAAAAATGTAATAATAATGCTTTCGTTAGGGTTTCTTTTGCCTTTCGTGTTTTAAAATCCTCTCTGGCAGTTTTCCTATTTTCTCAAAGAAGACTTCAGGTAGGTCGTCCTTCATTTTGTAACGATAAACCTCTGTCAGGTCTTCAAATAGGGAGGAGATCCAACCAAACACTTTTATTTCACAATCTTAGTGACAGTCTATTGCCTTATTGACCACTTTAAACTTATCTTTCAAATCTCTGTCCAACAGACATTGGATAACAATGTTTAGATTTTGAGAAGTTTGATTAAAAAACTATTTACATAAATTTATGACGATTATAAAATCATATTTATATTTATACTTATTTATTTCTGATTCATACAAAATGCGAAAATAATTCCTCGGAAAATTGTTTTAAAAATTGTTATTGTTGTAGAAATATTTTTTTACGTGTTTTGACTTCAATAAATGATTTCCAACATAACAAAACAGAAATCATAAATAAAATTCGAAAACAAAATTAAAAAAAACTGACGTATATAATAATAATTTATCAATGCATTTAAACATAATAATTTTCACATACGTAATTTATTTATTTCTTTCTAACACAAAAAATTCACTTTTTTAATTGTTACTTGTTACCATAAAAACGAATATTTTAATGATATACAATTTTTGTATGTATTGGGGTAAACCAAAAGTCTTTTCGTATTTTCTACGTCTTTTTGTTCAATTGTTTCTTATTACCAAATAAAGATATTTTATATACGTGTTATATGTTTTTAAAGCTCTTGAACTTCTCTATCACAATATATATTAAAACTTCTAATTAGTCGTTAATATAATTTTTATGGTCTTTTAGAAAAATCATGGAAAATTTTGAAATTCGTGTTCTTTTATGTCATTACTGGAAACAGGGCTTAAACGCAACTGCAGGAACAAAGAATATATTCGAAGTTGAAGGTGATAATGTGGTCTCAAATCGTACTGCACAAAATTGGTTCAAAAGGTTCAACGAAGGCGACATTGAACTCGGAGACGATGCACGTTCAGGCCGACCTATCACCGTAGATCCCAGAGCAATTCGTGAAGCCGTCGAGACAAATCCGTCAATAAGTACTCGCAGATTGTCGGCCGAACTTGATATTCCTCAAATATCCATTGTAAGACACCTTCACGCTCTTGGCAAGGTCAATAGACGATGTCGAGAAGTGCCTCATGAATTGACACAAATTCAAGCCGAAAAGCGTTTCGAAACTTGTCAAAAATTGCTTGAAAATCCGCGCGATGACCGTTTCATCCATCGAATTGTAACTTTCGTTGAAAAGTAAGTTTACTTCAGTAATCCAGACCAACAAAATCAATGATTGGACCCAGGACAAATGACGAAACGGGTAGTGAAACTAGATTGTTTCTCAAGGAAGGAACTTTTGTGTGTTTGGTGAAATTTCGAAGGCGTGATTCACTTCAAGCTGGTTCCAAATGGTCGAACCATCGACGCTGACCTTTACTGCGCCCAACTTGATCAAATGTATGCGGCACTTGGCGAGAAATACCCCGCTTTGATCAATCGGAAGCGAGTTCTTCTACAACAGGACAATGTAAAACCTCACACCGCCAAACAAACAAAGGAAAAAAATCGAAAATCTCGACGCCTTTGAACTTCTTCCACACCCAGCGTATAGTCCGGATCTTGCGCTATCCGACTATCACCTTTTCCGCTCTATGGCCCACTTTCTCCGTGGTCGCAGCTTCAATAATCTGGCCGAGGTCGAAAACGGGTGTCACCAGTTCTTCGCTTCTAAGAACAAGGATTGGTACCGCAGCGGGATCGCACAACTTGCCCCTACAGATTCAAATGGCCTTTACTTTGAAACTTAAATGTTTTTTATTTGTTGTAAAATTATTGTAGTGCCCTACTTATTTTGTTGCTCTTTTGGTGACTGTGTAATGCTTATTGTCTTTATGACATAGTGTACTATATAATTTTTATTTTTATTGCTCTTTTATGTGGATTTCTTTTTTTTACTGTTTATTTTGTTGTCAAAGCATTATTTTTTATGTATAATCTGATAATTATAATTCTTAAATAATATAAAAAAAATCAATTGAAATATTGAATACAATAATTCAAAAATTGTAAGTGGTTTCCAACCAAGGAAAATATCACAGTCACAATATTTCAATTTCCAATTGCACAAGAAAATTATTTTTGACGACTATACGAAACGATTTGAAGAAAATCTATCTTCAAAGAATACCTGGCGACAGATATTATCAGATCTAAAGTAACATAATTTGATGCACTTTCCGATTGACCTCATTTCCTTTTTATTGTGATCAAATTCAAATACTTTTTTTAAATCCTTCTGTTGTCGGTAAATAATTACCGTTGTTAATTGTTTCGTCTTTTTATTCATAATTCTCCTATAATTGTAAAGGCAATTTCAAATTCTTAGTTATTGGATTTCAGGTTGCCATTACAATTATGTTTAAATTTTTAATACAAAATACGAAAAGACTTTTGGTTCACCCTAATATTACAAGATTGGATTTAATTGAATCTTATTTAAATTTGGATCAGTATTCAGAATTTTTTAAAAAATGTAAAAGATAAAAGTGAAAGAATAAAATTAAAAAAATTTAAAACATATTTAATTGTAAAACAGTATCATAAAGAGTATTTCCTCAGTAAAGGACAAGAAACGCAACCTGATTACGGTTACATGAAAACAAAAAAGATACAACTTTTCTCGTTGAGGAGATAAAAAAGAGAATTTTTTCTTTAGTTTCTTTCTAACTCAAATGTTTGTTCACTGATTTTCTTTCGGTGTCCCGTACTATTATTAAGTCAAATGAAGCCAGTTAGAGACATCATAAAGCTACAAAGTACAAATCATGTAAACATGTATTTTAAAAATATGAGTCCTAGGAAGTACATACATTTTTGAATCGTTTGGAAAGTTTAGGATTGATGCTTTCACAGTTCTTACAATTGCTACGAAAAACATGTTAAAACATTTTGATGATTATACGATTCCATTTTTTTTCAAAACGTATATTTCCTTTTTCTATACGTAATGTATATATCCCTGATGTTTTCATTATTTAATTCCCAAGTATGTGGAAGATATTGTAAAAATGGCATAAAATAAATTTCCAATTTTTTTCATAAAACAAGAATTTTTTTTAATAAAATTTGTCTATTGAAAAGTGGGAGTGCGTTCAAGAACAATTTATATATCACGCAATATTTCTAATTTTTATTATATTATATTATATAATTTAAATTAAAATGTTATACTTATTGTTTCTCGTTAATACTTTCAAAACAATTTTCTTGAAAAATGTTAATGTGACCTATACGTATCGTTTATGCCACTTTCATTATTATCAGATTCAATACTTATAATTCAACTCCAAACTTTTTATTAAAGACAATTCACATACTTAAACAGATTTCTTGTTAATTAAATTATTTCGCCAAAAATTAATCTTTTAATTTTTTCTTCTGATTCCATTTTTTAAAATTAAAATAAATTTCAAAACGTTAAATTAATAAAATACTTTTTACATTAAAACTAAAATTTTTTACAAAATTTTATCCTAAAACTAATTATTTTAAATTTAAAATATTTAATAACCATATTAAATATTTAATATGTTATAATATGTACAATATAATTATGTACAATATTATTATATCATACTGAACATTTATAACATATTTTTTATTTTTAAATAAGTATTTAATTTTTAATTGTTTTCTTTTATTATATCATTTTTAATTTTAAAATATTTAATAACCATTGTGAGAAGTGGTTGCAACGTCTATATCCGAATTCATTTTTTTAAACACCAAAATTTTATTAATATAACAATTCACATTTCTAAAACAAATTTTCCTGTTAATTTAATTTAATT
>MQRK01051549.1:0-10372 GCA_001938485.1 Girardia tigrina | reverse complement strand
ATTTCAACCAATTACATTCTTTATAATTAATAATTTTTATTAACAGATTTTCATTTATTGAAAATAATTAGTTTGAACTCAGAAATAAATTGATCAAGAGAGATGTCAAATAGTGAATGAGCTTGTGATAATAATAAATGTTGCAAAACTCATATTGATGTTGTTAATAACTACGACAATTGAAAGTTTAAGGGTATTAGACGGGAGATGCAACGATTTATTGTGTGATGGGTTATTAGTAGACTTATTACTAGAAACTTCACATAAGTATTCGTTTATTTACTATTCGAATATATTTGCCTGTTTTTTAACTATTTTATATTCGAATACTTTTATAAAAATATTCGAATATATATGTCATACATTAGCTATAACTGGTCATGTGCAACAAAAAGGTTATAAAATGTCAAAAAGTGCGACAACTATTTCAAAATGTATCATTAACTTTTATGAAGAAAAACGCATTGAACTGTGTGACAAATTTACAAAACTGAAATCTGCAAATCGCAAATTTGCCATTACATTAGATGAATGGACAGACTCTGTTTTTTTTACGTTATGTAAATGTAACAGCTCATGTACTTGGGATGGACTCAAATATAGTTGAATGTTATATTTTAAATTTAATGAAAATAATTAAGCAGTGAGATGCACAATCAATAAAACTTCTAGTTGAAGCTAAGTTGGCAAAATTTGGAAATATTTTAAATGATATTATTTCATCAACCAACGATTCAGCAGCCGCAATGAAAAAAATTGATATTTTATTAGGTTTTTTAAACTAACTTTGCCATAATCATGTCCTGATGGACTGTTTTTATAAATCACAAAAAAGATGGAAAGTCTGACATTCATAATGATGTTAATGATTTATGGAGACTGGCAATATACCACGTTTGAAAGGCAATTTCAAATACTCCGCAAAAATGCAGCTATTACTTTAGCAATTAAAATTATGGAACAGATACATCCAAAAATGTTTACAGATGAGGAGCATAACAATTGTTCTAGTTCGAGCTCATGTAATGCTGATACCGATTTAGCAGAAATACTATAACAGAAAGGATTACAAAAAAGAACTAGAATATGCGATTAGTTCAATAAAAGATTCGCAAAATTTTACAAAAGATAACATTGCATTTGATCATTATACTGAACTGGAGAAAGATTTTCAACAATTGGATTCTTTCAAGAAACGAAAGACACGACTGGACTTATTTTATTATGCACTGATAACAATTCGACCTACTTCAACAGCGAGTGAACGTGTGTTCTCAACAGCTGGTGCAATAAAACCAAAAAAAGAACCAATTTAAATTTTGAAACCTTAAATTCACTTATTTTTTTGAAATATGTTTTTGAAAATATAATAAAAAATAAAATTGATTAACATGTACTTGTTTTTATTTTAAGAAATAGAATTAAGATTGTTTTTGTTAATTTTAATATGTTTTTATTTTCGATAAACTATTCGAATATTTTGAGATTTTGTTATTTGGTATTCGAATAATTTAAAAATTCAAATAGTTGAAATCTCTAGTTATTACGTTTAATATATTTTTTTATGTTCATTTTATCTTATTCTACCTTTTATTTATTTATTCTTGTGAATAAATAATAATAAGTGTTACTAAATTTGAATATAAGTTATTTTTAATATATTTTTAACCAGCGTTCATTTTATTTTATTATGTCTTATATTTATCTATCCTTACAATCTTATTACGTTAAAAGTTGTTTACCATAAATTGTTGTTAAGTTAATTTTAATTATAGTTACTGACCTATTTTTTAACATAATTTTTATTTATTTAGTCTTAAACTTTATTTTGTAAGTTAAAGTAATGAGGATACTTTATTTTAATAAACGGTATCCTGAAATGTCACAGTAAAGTGTAATTTCATTTCAATTTTGAGTAAAGGTAATAAATATTGACCATATTCTAATTTGGTCATTCATCGAATGCCCAATTTTATCATGTAAAACCAATTTGGTTTTATTATCTGTTTATCCCTCCGTTCGTGGGGATAAAGTGTATTTCGAAATATATATTTACCTGAAATATACAATTTAATCTTCAAACATGTTTTACTTCAATTATTCCTTGGGTGTATAGTATTGCTTCGTAGGAGTAATTTACTTGTATAATAATGTCGCGTCAATTATCTTATAGCTACAGCGTGTTTGAATGTGGAGTTAAAATTAAAATCACTTCCTATTCGTTTTCATTTGGTTAGATATTTAGATTTTAAGATTGTTACTGAGTCGAAAGTGGTTTTGTCCGCTGTATCAACCTTTGTAATAACTTCAACTCACATAATATTTCTAGTTTAAGTCTGAAAGAAAAATCGACGTAATCTGCTGTTAATGTCTCCACGTAGGAACATATCACGTGTTTCGTTATATTCTTTTCCTCCTGAGAGAGTAAAGACAATTTTGAAATATTCATCAATACTATTAATCATCCCCGATCGACACTGCGCTGAGTTGTCGGGCTTTATGCTTATTACAGACTTTAAGAAGCTGAATGCGACTAGAACCTTGAACAGTTTACACATACAGAGGGAAGGTATGCGCCTTGTAGCAGCATTATGGATCTGTAAAGCTGTTGAGAATCTGAATCCACATTTTATCTTACTGTTGATGACAGCTGGGGGCTATCAACGCACACAGTTAAGTTTAGCACCCCAGGATATTTGAGTTCTCCCCCCCTTACCCAGTATCCCTTTAAATAAAACAGGCAGGTCTCAACATATGGATGGCGAAAAAGCTATTCTTAGATGTTGTTTTTAGAATTAATATATTGAAACGGTTTCAAAATACCTTCACTTCCCATTGAACTTTTGTAAAAAAAAGAATCAATTTGAAGAAGCGATTAAAATTCTGTCAGTGTCGATTTTTCTAGAACCACAACCAGAGTGTTCAATAAAAACAATATCAAGATTCCGATCTGAACTATACAGAAAATGATGAATGTTGGAATCAAGAAATTTCCCAATCAACATCAGGTCAATTCATTAAGGGAGCACTGAGACTGATGGAAAATTTCTTGTGATATGAAATAAAATAAAATTATTTTTAAATAAGTATAATATTAATTAATTAAAACTAACCTTAATTGATAATGTACTTTGATCTGAAATAAAAATATAATTAGTAAGATTAATGGATTGAAAAAACTTAATTAATTGATCTGACCTTTGGAATCTGAAATTACAAAAACAATGATTATTTATTTAGTTATAAAAAAAACTTACTTGATCTATCTGATCTTTGATCCTTGTTGATTTGAAATGAAAAATATGATCATTTTTATTTTGATTGTAAAACTTAATTGATTGATTTGGACTTTGTTGTCGATAGAAAACGGCAGGGGCTCATAGTGCCTGCTGAGACTGTTGACACAAAGTCCAGCGATCTTGAGATTTATGTAAAAATTTTGGAAAAATGAATTACTATAAATTCGTTTGAATTTGTTATTTGTTCAGAAAGTTTTTTGTCTAGTTGTTGGTTTCAAATTAATAAATTTTTCAATCTTCAGTATTTGTGAGTTTTTAATTTTTATTTTTTTGAGGTTGATGAAGTATAGATATAAATTGGACATATGCGAAAATATATTGCTGTCAACCAATCAAAAAATAGAGTTAGCCAAATGAGTTTCGCTTTTTTAGGTCATAAGTTTGAGAAGGGTAATTTTTTTCCTAATACAAGTCGTGTCAACCCCTCCTTGTATTTCCAGTGCCGAGCAATCAAAGACAATAGGATATTTTGAGTTTAGGATTTAAATTACTGAAAATGGATTGAAATTTTCTGAGCAGTGGCACGGCTCCTGTTCAAAGCTTGGAAAATGGTATTATTTTCATGTCTTTGGAGAGTTTGAAAAGTATTCAAATATTGAAGAAGAAAATTGCATCGGTGTTCCTAGCAGTTCCGGATGATCATAAACAACATATATTGAAAACTGATATGTCAGTTTATGCAATAGGCGAAGTATTGGCGCAAAGAAGTGAACCACTTTCTCCTTTTACCGCACGTAACCGTAAAAAAGTTGTTTTTTTCCTTCGTGAAAATTATGGGAGAGGGTAGAGTACCCCGGGTTCCGAAAATAAGTCGTATTTCTTTTTTGATTGAATTTTCCTTCTACTCTTTAGACATAATGAACCTAAAAAGTTAATATTGTATATTGAGAAATTACTGAAAATATTAAGATTTATCTTTGAATTTTATAAGTTAAAAAAATTTTTTCCTAAGTAATGAAATTTTTAGATATACTTTGCTCCGAACCAAACTTTTGCAAATCGATGGAGGGCTGCATAAACAATAAATAATAATTAAAATACTGCAATTCTTCAATATTTTAAAATAAAAAAATGAAATAAAATAAAATAAATGTATAACGAAATATAGAAATACTTTAAGGGTTAAAAATGTGTTTTGAAAGGTCTTTCTGATAAAATATGAAATAAAAACAAGTGAATCAATTGAGAATTACTTAGATTGATAGTCCACGATAATTGCGAGAATGTTTTGATTTTACTGTTCGTAGAGATTCTCTCAAAATTGTTGGAAATTTATGTTCATAACAAAAAAAATATTTTGAAATAAATTCACTTCATTTTTTAATTATTTATTTCAACAAATTTTAAATGGTATATCATTTATTTAGTTTCACATTTCGATAAAAATTAAACTTCGATTTTCAAATATATTAATTGAACGATCAATAATGAAAGTTATACAAATATTTTTCTATTCCCTAACGATTCTCGTTGCATATCACGTTTCAATTTATGTCGACCAAATTGACTCATACACCACGATGGAATTACTTTTCCATACACTTTTGGTCTTTAGTTATCCTATCGTTTTCTTCATTTATGGAATCTCAAATTTTATTATAAATGAAACGGAATACAATTTAAGACGTACCAGTAATTTTAGATAATTAATTAAATATTGATTATTTTTTACCCTTTGAATTCCGGAGTATTGTCCTCGAAAATCGGGTTATAATAAATTTTGGGTCTGGAGAGACTTAAAAATATTTATACTTATAAGAAAAAATCATGTTATATGTACCTCAATTTTTAATATCCTCCAAATGGAGTAAAATATTAAAATAAATCGAAAACTTATTTTTATTATTGAAAATTATAGGGTAAAATATTTTTAAAAAATTGAGATATGTTTGAGTGTTGTGTACTGAATTTCGATTGTGCTGTTTCCTCTACACAGATTGCTGATTAATATTTTAATTCCTATTATCTGACACTTATTTAATTTAATTTTAAGTTTAATTCTTAAAATTTTTAAATCGTAAAATTTTGATGGATTTGCTTAATTTTATTTTATTTTTTAACTGAATGAATGAATAAATAGTATTTTTAAAAGATTTAAAATTCATTTAAAAATGATATTTCTGAGATATGTTTTTAAAATATTTAAGTGTCAAATTCTGATTGTCCCTAGAATGACCTAAATTGTATTTCTAATTAAAGTTAAAATCAAAATCTTAGTTCTCTTAAAAATGTTATTAAAAATTTACAAGAAAGCATATTATGTTTACTCAAAAATTTGCTTTTTTTCATTAAACAAACACTCTGATTAAGATTCTCCCCTTTTTAAACTGAATTGATGTAAATGCTTCCTGTGAAAACAATAGTGCGTCAATGTCAAAGTAATAAGATAGATTTTATATCGTCAAAGTTTGAGAATGATTTTGTAATGATCTCGCATGTCGATTTCCGTCAAGGGAGTGGATATAATCATCATGTGCAAATTCTTATCGATGGAGTGTTTGATTTTAGAGCGTCTGGTTCCTTTAACTAGGTCCTTTCGTCTAAGAGATTGCTTGGTTCTACATAATTAAGTGATTTGTAATGTTTTTACAGAAGAAGTCGAACATAGACCCCCAAGTTCAAGTTTTACCCGAAACGCTTGACATGTACCGATTTGAGGATTACTCAGCATTCTCCATCACAGCATCTATGGGTCAAGTTTCAACAGGAAGGAGAAATTTTAACACAACATGAACAAAGAAGCTCTTTTTCTGAGAAGGACTAGTCTGTTGGAAATCGTTAAGACTGCAAATGTATTTCCAATTTTCTTTTTGATGAATAACCGCTTTTTTTGTCTTCTGAGTCACAATTGGATGAGATCTCATAATCTAAAGGAAAAAGTTCAATATCTGAATTTTTTATTTGATTTTATCGAAATTTTTAGCAACTAGATAAATTCAGATTCCAATTTTAAAGTGAAAAAATTGAATAGATAGTAAAAATCAATCGGTTGGGTTTCAAAAATGACAAGCTCTTGAATTTGAGGAAAATAAATGATGAGGATTAAAGAAAATAGGTGGTGATTATGATCAATTGGTTCAGCTTTTATGAAAAATCCATTTTTTTTCATAAAAAAATCCAAAGAGAACAATCCAAACATCATTTTTCCTTGTAGTTTTTTTTTAATTAAGTTATTTTACCCAATCATTTTATATCATAAAAATTAAAATTTTGAATTTATTTTTTAATAATTTACTTGATTCTAAAAGAATAAAGATCGAATAAAATTTTTCTCGAAAAAATATGAATTTTTTATCTACAGTATATATTTTTAAAAATCTGTGAGAACTCCAAACCAATTATACCCAAAAATAAAATTAAAATCTTTAAAGTTTGTAATTAAATTAATTTACAAAATTGAGTTGTTTCGTTACACTAAAAATTCACTGTCGTCAAGGTAACCGTTAACTTTCTTTTAGATGTCTAGTTTTTCCAGTGAAAATGAAAGTGAATATGCACAAAGATGCGTCGATTTGGCTATCAATAATACTATAGCATGTTTAGCAAATAAGAACGAAGAAAAAATTGATGTAACGGAAAATTTTGAATTTTTAAAGCATGAAGATGTATCAAAAGATCCTTATCAATCGGCTCTAAGTTATTTAGAAAGGCATTCCATTTTACACATGTTTCAAGTAAAAAGATTTTTAGAAGATTTACAATTTTATTATTTTAAAACTTTCTTTCAGAAAATGACTTCGGAATTGTTATTAGAAAAACCGGAGGATGCCGTCGAATACATGATTCAATATATGGAACAAAATTATACGAATAATTAAATTTGATTTAACAATTCTTTCTGAGAAAAAATTGTTTTTGAAATTGTTTTTCAATTTAAAATTATTTTGGAAACATCGATTAACCGTTATCGGTCGAATGGCCTCTAAAGAGGCCCAAATCAATATTGGGATCTCAATTGGTCGGCCACTACATTAGCCCAGAAAAAACGTACATCAAAATGATCATAATTTAGACATGCAATATATATTTTTCTTATAAAAGAATTCCATGATATCATTATGTTTATATTTCTTTAAAAAATTTATTCCGTCCTGACTAAAAAGCTTTTAAATTTTATTCCAATGTTTTTGTTAAGGTAATACAATATCGTAATAATCAGTATTACAAGACGGGGCTTAAATTTAATAATTTGCAAAATTTTGGTTTTAGTTTGATAATTCGAGTGCAATTTATAAAGAAACTAAACTAAGGACACACAAAAAGTTTCCACACTAAACTTCTTGACTTGTAAATTATATGACAAGAAAATATTTTGGATATTTTTTAGTAAAAATAGTACATATTTAGCATAATAATTATTCTTTCAGTTGACTCTATAACAATATTTTTTTTATTAAAATTATCTTGTTACAGTGTCAGTTTTTTAAATGAACTTATTAAATTTAAATAAAATATTAACAAATAGGAATTTTTAATAAAAGGAGTAGCAGACCAGAGTTGGTGAAACAATATAATAGAAGAAACACAATATTTTTATTGAAGAAGACTGCATGAAGTTCTTCATCCAAGGAACTTAATTTACAATATCTGAATATTTTAAAATTTAATCTGAATTTTACTTTAACTTTTATTGGGTTGTTCGGAAAGTCATTTCGTTTTTTTAATACTTGTTTTAAATGTATTTTTTTATATTAATAATCATTGACTATATTATTTATTTTAGCAGTTGGTAATCAAGGTTAGACTTGGAAAATTTTGGAATAATTAAAAACATTTATATTTGATTTTTGACCTATCAAAGATGGAAAGCAAGAATCAGCATTTACGGCATATATTACTTTTTTACTATCGAAAAGGTAAAAATGCTATACAAGCAAGAAGAAAATTATGCGAAGTGTATGGAGAAGATTTGTTGACAGAACGCCAATGCCAAAACTGGTTTAAAAAATTTAGATCCGGAAAATTTGATGTTGAAGATTCTTCACGTTCCGGAAGGCCCATTGAGGCTGACGAAGACATAATAAAGGCATTAATTGATTCAAACCGGTGAATAACAACTCGCGAAATTGCCCAGACATTACATTCATCTAATTCGACCGTCCATGATCATTTGAAGCGCATAGGTTTTACATCAAAACTCGACAAATGGATTCCTCAGAATCTTATCGAACGAAATTTATGTTGTCGTTTAGACATCTGCGATGTGCTTCTCAAACGTCAAGAAAATGATCCATTTTTGAAGCGCATCGTCTATACAGATGAGAAATGGGTAGTCTACAATAATGTTAAACGCAAGAGATCTTGGGATAAAAAAGATCAACCTGCTCAAAGCACTTCGAAAGCTGACATTCATCAAAAAAAGTGATGCTATCTGTTTGGTGGGATTTCAAAGGAATCGTATTTTATGAGCTTCTTCCGGACAAAACTACGATCAATTCAGATGTCTACTCTCATCATCTGGACAAATTAAATGAATCCCTTAAATACAAAAGGCCAGAATTGATCAATAGAAAAGCTGTAGTGTTTCACCAAGATAATGCCAGATCTCATACAAGTTTGGTAACTCGCCAAAAGGTTTTACAGCTTGGATGGAACATCATGCCTCACCCACCATATTCTCCAGACCTCGCACCTTCTTATTATCATTTGTTCCGGTCTCTACAAAATTACTTAGATGGTAACACTTTTGGATCAAATGAAGATGTTAAAAATCACTTGGAAAAGTTTTTTAGCAGCAAATAACAAATATTTTATGAACGTGGAATCATGTCACTACCAGGAAGATGGAAGAAGGTATTGGACCACAATGGTCAATATGTATTTCAATAAAATATTTATTCGTCATAAAAATTTGTCTTTTACTTTAATACAAAAAAACGGAATGACTTTCAGAACAACCCAATATTTTTTGTTGTATAAAGCCAATTGAATGGTTGATAAGTGGTTGAAAAAAAATGGTCAACATATCAATTTAACTAATCTTTACTTAATTATCCTTATGAAAATCAGTATGCTGTTTAATCTTGTCCTAATTCTATAGGCATTATAATCATATCCTATCACATATTTAAGGCCAAATTGATGACACCATCCACGGAAGTACTTGCGATAACAATTAATAGACTAGCGTCAATAATTTTTGATTCATCATAAGACTTTGGCATACTTAAAATTAGTTTCACCACAGGATACAAATGTGCATTTTTTTCCATATCATGAAATAAGGACACTTGTGCATTTCTCAGATGATGCTAATATTAAGCAATGTCACGTCGCACTAACACTGATGGGGATTAACCGATTGTACCATCATAAAATAATTTTGATATATTTTCAAGATTGTCAAATTCAACAAATATTTATCACATTTTTTACGAAGTGATGTTCGATCAATTGGGAAACTTAATTCATTATTCAGACACATTTTATCATCACTGTGAGGAATATTTTAAATTGTTTGAATGTGTAAATGTATTGATGCAGTATGTTGAATTTAGAATGGTCATTCGCCTATCCAGATGGAAATTGGTATTATTTTATTTAAATTTAAAGTGATTGACTATTCGAACATAATTAAAATAATCATTTTATAAGTTCATATTTTTTCAATTTAACAATTAAAATTAAGTTTAATATTTTTTAGTAAAATTTAAATTAAATGGATTTTTAATAATTTGATGACATTTATCATTTTGGGATTTATTGAGAAATGGTAAAAATTATTATTTTTAATTAATAGTTTTTACAAGTTAAATATTTTAAAAAATGACTTAAAAATTGTTCGAATAATCATGATTAAAAATAGAAATAAGAAAACCAATTAGAATGATGAGGAATCATGAAAGACCTTCTGAGAGTTGTAATGACTCTAGATGTGATTGTAATAAAAATTCAAACGAGACTTGTCTAAATGTTCTGTAGTGACAACGAAAATATATTTTTTATTTAATGAAAAATAACTCGCTTTCAATATTTCTGCCAAACGTTAGTTCACTTAAACAAACTCTGTTTTTTGCATCACATTAATTAACTCTATACAACATCCCCACCAGATTCGTCAGAACACGAATCTT
>MQRK01051534.1:0-10737 GCA_001938485.1 Girardia tigrina | reverse complement strand
TAAAATCTTTTTTCAAATAACAACTATTTGAAAGGCTATTATGATATCAATAAAATATAACTTTAACTTGATAATATTAAAAATTTTATGAAAAAAAATGTTAAAAACCTTATTTAAAATATTGGCAATAACAATTTGTTTTAATCATTGGTTTTAATAAATAAACATTATTTGAATTTATCTTACTTCACTGCTTTTCAAACGGAAAATTCTCTAAGAAATAACTCTAGAAAACCGATCATTTGATTAAATGATTCCCATTCTCTTTGTCTTGTAGATTAAAGATTATTTCTTTCTCATTAAAGATTACTAAATTCTACTTATCTTTAGGTAAACTATCACAACTGAAAATCTTATCTGGATCTGAAGAAAAGAGAACCGAAATTGATTTTTCAGGATCTCTAATTAGATATTTACTTTTATCATTTATGTTACTTCGATTTATTACTCTTTTATATGTATAAACCAGATACTCTGGAGGAGGGATATACGATTTATTACTTTTATCTATTTGAAGTTTTTTTATCATATCTGTAATGACCACTTTTTATTTCGACATCAATGTAATATTTCTGTAAAAGTATTTTTTTGCATGTTTGATTTGTGTGTGGGATTTTTCTTTCTTGTCTTTGTTTATAAGTCTTATTCTAGAAGTTGGTCCTCTGCTTTTTTAAACACTTTCTTTACCGTATCGTAGCTAACCGATGTTTGTGTGTGTGGTTTACAAAATGTGTAATTTCCTATTTTTTTATTTATTTATATTTTTTGTAATTTGTAAGGAATAAGTTAAGCTGAAAGAAAGTAAAGAAAGTCAACAATGAAAGAAGAAGAAGCCTAATTATATTATGTCAAATTTTAATTATTATTTTTTATGATTAAAATGATTTCGATTAGAATAAAAAATATTAATTCGAAATCAATAAACAATCAATAACACAAAGATTATATATTGTATAAATTCTTCGATTTATTAAAATTTGTTATTTTAAGAAAATACTGATTTTGTACTACTACATCATAAAAATTTTAGGATCATGTAAATTTAGTTTTTAAAAATTGGGCTCTTTTTCGTGTAATATGGTATAAAATCCCAAACATAAGATTTTTTATTCTGTTTCATCCGATTGTTCTATGATAACAGTCTGGAAATTGTATACGAGGGGTGATTCTTGTAAAAATAAATATGTTAAATAGAAAATAGTAACATTTAATTAACACATGAAATACAGAAGTAAGTAAAACCATTTATTAATACAGTATATATAACTTTTGTGAATTTTTAATGAAAGTGGCGTTTTCTCAGTTTGAGCATCGTTTACTCATTAAATACGGGATTGTTTCTTAGAAAAGTTTTATTTTATGGAAAATTATGTTTTTTACATCAATTTATATTATAATTTTTAATAAATTCAAATAATCGTAAGCTTTCTTCTTTTTGAAAATATTGATTAAATTAGAGCTATTATTCTGCTCATTTAGTATATAGTCTTTTCTATGCTAATAATTAAAAAATCTCATTTTATTTTCAATTTCTAATCTATTTAATATAAGCAAGAAATTTTTTTAAATTTAGGTTTAAATAATTTTTTTATCCATTAAATATCGAACCTTGTGTCATAATATTTTACCTATCAAATATATGGGGTGAAGCACAACATATAGGCAATATACTAAGAAATGATGGAGCACCTGACTTGGACTTCTCGGGATTACAATACCAGCTTCCTGTCGTAACGGACCTACTCGAGGATACGGGGTTAATAAAGGTTCACCTCTCTCTTGAAACCAAGGTCTTAGAAGAATGGTTGGGATACGTCCTCATAAGCATGTACATGTACGCAGAGTAGTCTGCAATATCAAAAAATAATTATTCACCATACTTGTTTTTCTGGTAGATTAATGATTACTTCAACGTTCCAGTAATAATAAAATTGTAATCAAACGATATCAAAATATAAAGGTTCGACTGTATTTAAGTTTAATTATAATTTTAAAGGTAAATTTTTCATATCGATCCGCAAGTATCAATCCATCAAAAATCATATTATAATCTATTCATTTTTACTGGCTTTTAAAAATATTTAAAATTTCCCCATGGAAGGACTTTTCAAAGCAGACGAACTCCACACTTACATCCAGAAAAAAACAAAACACAACCAGTCATACACAATTATTAGCAATTTACGACAAAGTACTCCAGAAACCCCTCCAACCATGCCAAACATCACTAAAGCTTTTATTGGAATATTTGTCACTTTTGGAAGATGTATAAAGCACTTTTTACATTTGTGAAATTTACAAGGAAGAAAAAGTAAGTATTGGAGGTATCCTGAATACTGGGATGGGTACATTGGATTTATTAGGAGGAGAAAGAAAAGGGATGTTGAAAAAGTTATATGTGAAGCTGTTAAGTTTATTAAAATTAACGAAATGGGAAATGAAGAACGGGAAAGAATTATTAGAAATATTAACAAGAGTCTTACTGTGGATGAAGATGAAAAAATGAAAAATAAAAGTGAGATTAAGGAGTTTAAATTTAATGAATCAAAATTTACGAATGAATCAAAATATGCAAATGAATTGAAATTTACTATTGAAAACAAATATATAAACGAGAAGAAAATTTTAATAATGAAAATAAATATTCAGAAGCATTTAAATTAAAAAATTATGAAAATTATGAATCACGTTCGCATAGCAAAAAAGAAACATTTCCTTTAAATTTTATTAAAAAACAAACATCCCTCTCTAATTTTAAAAAGGAAGGTTCTCCACATAAGAAAATTCCGTGCATTTCATGTGATGCGAGCGACATCGGTATAACTGCTCAAATAGAGAATAGAGACAAATATTACTATCCACCCCATTGATAGCAAAATCAGTAAAGTAGAAATAAAATTGGAAGACTGGACGCCTCAATCATCCCGCGTAAATCAAAATTTAGGGAATCTATTTTCTACACCCTCGGATCGAAATTCTTTTGTTTTGCCGTCCCATTGAAACAAATTAAAATGGGCATATTTTACAAGTGAACCAATACGAATAATTGGAGTGTTAGGAAGGGTGGATCTTCCATCGTTTACCAAGTAATTCACAACGGTCAAATTTCTGCTCTATTAAGAGAAGATCAAAAGGAATCATTTCTGGATGAAATTAATCTTTTAGTAAAATTACAAGGCAGCCTGGAATAATTGAATCCCGAGATTATGAAATTAGAGACACCGAACTGGACTTAATATCAGAATGTGGCGAAATTGATCTTGCAACTCTTGTAAAGAAGAAACTTCTTAAATTTGAATGACGCAAAATATCTTTGGTCTGAAATATTACAAGTCGCTAATACGATTCATTCTGACAGAATGATTCATAAAGATTTAAAAGCTACCAATTTTTTATTAGTGGAGGCAGATTGAAATTGACCGATTTCGGAATATCAAAAGAAATGAAGAACGATACCACAGAAATTTTAAATGAAAATCATGTTGGAGCCGTAAATTATATGAGCCCAGAATCAATTTCGGGTATAGAATTATCAAGAAAGAGTGATGTTGGGTCGCCTGGCATAATTCTATATGGAATGGTCTATAATACAACACCACTTTCTACATGTATAATGTTAGAAAAGATCAGAAGATTGCAAAATGGGGATTTTATTACTGAATATCCGAATAAAAGTGGATGGAAGCGTTGGTTGAGGAGATGAAGAGATGTGTTGTTGCTGAACGGCAAGATGGGGCTGAAGTGGAAGAACTTGTAAAAATATAGAAATATGAATAAATACATAGAGTGTTATGAAGACATAATTAATGGAGGAAGATTGAATTTTGTAAATAATCAAATTTAAATAAAATTATGAATAATTAAATGGTGTTAAAAATATTTTATAATGAAATTACTAAAACAAAAGTTTTTGGTTGATTTTGTTTAGATATTTGTAGGATTTTTCTATCAATTAAATAACATTTTATAATTTTGCATAACTCTATCAAACATGAGTGTATAACAAAAAAGCTCTTTAACAATTAACATCAAATTAAAGCAGTAAAAACACAGTTAATGCATTTTGAGGAATATAAATAAACCGACCAAAATTAAAATTAAATTTGACTAAAATAGGTAAAGAAAAAAATATTTTTACATTTATTTTAATAGTTTACAAGAAATACCATATTTTAAACTTTATTCCAATATAACTTCTCTATCCAGAGAACGAATTAAATATCTCAGCATTTCCCCATAGAAACCCCCACGTTGGTCCGCCGTAATTACACTAAACTTGTCCGCAACATTTTGCCATAGCTCAGCCTTCTTTGTAGATTCCTCACAAATAACCAAATTTTTCCAAACCAAGAATACACTCTCAATTGGGTTCAGAAAAGGAGAATACGGTGGCAGGTATTAGCTATTATAACGTAATAACTCAAGATCTTCTGATGATCTACGATAATGGTAGATTATGGCATTTTCATTTATAAAAATAGGATTTAAAATTTTACTTTCAACGCAAAACGTTTTAAATTCTAGAAGAGTTGTTTTGAAATCTTCTCCGTGTATTTTGTATACAGAACACCGTGTTTGTTCATAGCCGCCACAACGGATATATTTCTGCTTCTGGCGGCAGGGACGGAAACATACGCCGAATTTCCGGATAGACTGCGATCTCTACTAGGGCGAGTCCCGGCACAAAGCCTAACATCGTGAATAAAAACAACGTTTTCATCGTCATTTACTGTATCCAGATCCTGATATAAATAGGCTTACACTCTCTGGCGTGAATTGTTCTGTCACTATTTCTTTGTCAATTTTGTTTAAAGGGCAAAATGCCAATGAAAGTATCATTTTGCAGTATTCTTTTACTTGATCATCATTGTTACAGGCGATGGAATGTCCAACCTCCTTTATTTTTTGTGAACACTTTGCCCTAAATGAAATAGGCACAGAGAAATAGAGGTGCTTTGACAAACTGATTTGAAGCCTGTAAAAGCTCCAATTTCAAAGTCGAATATAGCATGTCTGGGTTCGTAATGACCTGCTAATTTTTCCATTTCTCGGAACATCTCTAAATAGTGAGTGTTCGATTTTCCGGTTAGAAAACGATACATAAATGGACAGGGCTTTCCATTTATTTCTCCAGGAACAACGTATATTCGATAACAATTGCTCGGAGCCATATAAAAGTTCCATCTAGTACCCACTTACAAGAATTCTTCAAATGCATTATATTATCATTTGTTGAAAATAATAAAATTTTGTTGTTTTTAAATGATTAATTAATAAAAAATTTTCCTTTCTTAATGTTTTTTTGCAAAACATCCGGCATTACAGTAACTATGTTTTCAATAATTATATTTTCTCTTTTATATTTTGTAAGTTTTGGTAAATATTTTTTATCAAAAAGTTCTGTTATGCCCAATTCTTTCATGTGAGCAACTTTTCTGTATACTATAGCGTTGTTATATGTACTTTCCATGGCAAGAGCGTATATTCTTTGCTCTGTCGTAGTTTTTTCTTCTATATTTTCTACAAAAGCATGATGATGCAATGTTTCTCTTATTAATTCTCCTAATTCTGAGGTTTCAATCTTTCCAGGACAGCTTCTACTGGTACACCTCCAACAATTAGTTTTGCTTATTCTCGAAAAGCGTCGAACATTGTAAATATAGTTGTTTACTATAACTTTTCTACTGTTTTTTTCAGAATTGTAAAAAAACATAAGTGTGAAAATTTTATTTTTCAGATGGGCGAAAGTTCGCTTTGGGCGAACATTCGTCCACCGATTTATCTGTCTTAAATATATTAGCCATGTTTTTATGGTTTTAATATGGTGTTTATTGTTAAACAGCTTTTTTTGTTATACACTCATGTTTGATAGAGTTGCGCAAAATTATAAAATGTTATTTAATTGATAGAAAAACTCTATAAATCACTGAATTAGGTATAAAAATATTTTTTTATAAACATAGTGAAAATACTTGATTATAAATATAACTTAGAAAATTAAATACAAAAAAACCTAAACTCGTATTTATAATTTACAAAGCGCGAAACATTTCAAAAATAAAAGTAAAATACATGAATTTCAACTAATTTATAATAAACTGTAACAATGTTTAAAACATTTTGCAAGACAATAATAAATGTCTAAAGACAAATGGCCGTTATGATCATGCCACAACCATTTTTACATTAAAAAAGATATTAATTTGGGTCATCAATACTACTTCACAATAAAAATATTTCATCACATTTACATAAAATATCGACCTTTGCATCAATAAATGATACATTTTCATCTAACACGACCGTTTCATGAAATTCGATCACAATTGTGACTATTTATCACTTTATTTCTCTATTAGCTCATTAACGATTCTTGAGATCGGTGACCGAAATATTCGCTAATTGCTCAGACATTCCAACCAAAAAGGCAGTGTTCTTCCACAGAGAATGTCTCATGGATGGTTTTACGACTTCAAGGTTACCCACTAAATTATCTGAAGAATTTCATAAAGTATCGATGAAAATAATCATACGGCGATTTTTAACTTTCTTAGAAAATATTTTAGACATCTTGAAGAGGAAAACTCGGAGGTTAAGAATATTTTTAACTCTGAAAATGAATTTGTTGGGAAAGTTGAAGAAACAGTTGAGGTTTTTGCAGTTGAAAATACTATCTTTTCATTTCTAAAGGGACAGTAAAAGACAAGAATTCAATCTATATGTCGGATGTACTTGGTTATATCGGAATTGCCTATGAAATTGGGGCACTTCATTTAATTGAATCATCGAGTCTTGCATTTGATCATTATGTTAGTGCATCACGACAGAACAACTCACTTGGTACATTGAGACTTGGCCAATGTTATGAAAAAGGTATCGGTCCGGATGTAAGAATATACAAGCACTTACATTTTATGGAATTGCTGCAAAACAGGGGTCAGTAGAGGCCCTTCATACATTTGGTGCAAGTTTATTAAATGGATGCTGTAATGAGGATATCGATGTCGAAAAGGGAATATTTTATCTCCAATTGGCGGCGAGAAAGGCTAATTTGACATATCCATATCCTTATTACAATTTAGGAAGATGCTATGAATGGGGTATTGGCGCTAATAAAGATCTTGAATATACCGTTGAACTTTATTTGAAAGGTGCTAAATTAGGATGCCCCAAATTTCAATTTCAGGTATCCAAACATTTATACGAAAAACATGTAATTGAAGAATCAATAAGATGGTGTTTTATAGCGGCAAAATTTGGTCATATAGAAGCACAAATAACACTTTCAAATCATTATTACCATGGGTTAATGCCCACTTAGAGACAGATTGGACACAAGCCAATTATTGGATGTTAAGGGTGGCAACACGAGATACTTTTACGGCAGCATTTTTCTTGGCTGAATATGTTGCAAGTGTTGTCGGGATAAAGGCCGATAAAACATGCACTATTTTGGTACCCTGTAGCTTCAAGTTACGGAAATACACGAGCTGCACTAGAAGTTAGTGAATTGAACGGTGGATCAAGAGTTTGAAATTGCAGCCCATCAAAGCTGGGGAGACGTATTTTCGGATAAATAAAGTAAACTAAACAAATACTTAAAATAATTTCGTTTTTATGGAACTTAATAACATAGAAAGATTGGATCACTTAAATAAATTTTCAGACCTAATTTTTTATATGAAGACATTTTGCGTTCATGCACGTCGAAGAATATTTGTCCACATTTTCCTCATAGGAAACTAATTTATTAGCTGCTCTAAGGGTATTTTAATCATTTTGTTTGGTAGAGTGTTTAAATTTCTTAATAAAATTGTGCCCATAATCGTCCGGAGTCAATATTCCTTGCTGAAATAAGTCCAGTGTCTCCATCTTTCTATGAAATAAATTATTCTATTTAAATTTAAAAAAAAACAAAATCAATAATTATTTAATTTTAAAATTTACAATACATTGAATTTTTAATATTTAATTTAGTTTGAAAAACATGGGGTAAATTTTTGGTCTGTTATCAAAGAGGGAACTTTATTTATGTAATCCTGTCCTTTTGCCATTAGCAATGTAAATTATACATTGTAAAATGTTATCATGAACCATTCTAAAGGACATACTAATGCCGAGAGTATTCATATCAATTTATATTACACATTTGAATATAAATCAAGACATAATATGGGACTAATCGAGGTATTCATACATCTAATATATAATTCTTTTTCAATGAATATCAATGTAAAAGAAAGTTTATAGAGAAAAAGAGTTTATAAAAATTTACATACCATTTTTTTATTAAAACAAACGAATTTTAGCTTATTTGATATTATTCTTATCGTAATTATGATGCGTATCCATGTTCCGAGGACGCATGGGTAATTTCTAATACGAGTTATATATGGAATCCATCCAATCATCTTCCCGCATTTGTAATGGTAAGTTACTATTGCGATAGATTATTGGATCTTATTCCTTAAACGTATTTAGCAATCGAAAGAAGAATAAATAAAATTATTTTTAATTCCTAAATACGCTATTTAGATTTGTAATTTATGCCATTGAATTTAACCACATTGGAGGGATAAGAAGTTTTTAGCAATTGTTTCGTTATTAAATACACATTATTGTGCAATGTGTAAATTTTAAATTGCACACTATTGCGCAATCATACGCTTAAGGGTTAATACACCTTTAAAAATAATGATGTGTAATCAAATCAATGAATGACGTAATTAAGAAAACAAGGTGTTTTCTCTCAACAAAAGCACGCAACAAAGCACTCCCGCAAGACATCCATAAGTACATACGCGCACATCGGCATCTAGAAGCAAAGATTTAAAAATAAATAGACATTTTCGTAAAAATATAATCATTCTCATTGCCATTGACCAATCAGTAATAATTACTATTTTACAGGCCTTACACAGCTCAAATGCCACGACAAATCTAATTTTAAGACACGTTTGATTTGCAATTTCCTTATGATAAAGATACAAAAGAATCACCTCACGATGATCGATGGATCAAGATGAAGGATGACGTGATGGAAAATGAAACTAGAGTTTGGGGACCAATAAATTTAGGTCACTGATCCCTTCGGGCAAGAAAAAACATTTCAAGAACTATAAACAATGTTCAAGGGAACAGTACCTGGACAAGACAATCTTGCCTCGTTCGCCCAGGCACTTAAATTGAACAAACACGTTCCTGCGAGAAAGACTCAAATGAAGCATCCCTGAAAGTTAAAAAAGTAAAAATAATAAAATTCAAAATCAATTTAAAATATATTTCAATTTTGATATAGCGGAACTCGACTGATCGCCGTTAGTGTGGATCAAGAGTAATTCTTTTAGCGTTTATATATGATGATAAAAACTGGTTCCCATGTGTTGTTTGATGATTCCATGAGCTGATCGGCCCGTCCGTCCACAAATCCCGAATTCAGAAGTATATAGGATCATATTCAACCTTTCCATCCTCTGAACATGCTCGGATTGCAACGCATGCGTTGAAGGTTTGATGCCGCTTTTTTCTTCTCAAGTTGCCAAGCATCTCTCGAGATTGAGGACAATCAGACATCGCAATTGTAAGTGGACCAGCAAAAGATTGTCCAGCTACTATCTTTAAGAAAGCAGAATAAAATGGAGAACTAGCGAGGCAATCTGATTTTTCCTTTTGCGCTTGGTGGAGAACGCAATACTCATCGTTTAAGAACTGAGACGAATACTCCCAGTGTTTAGTGCGATCACCGTAAAAGAAGTTTAGATCCCTAGCAAAGACAGATTGGATATATCCGATATCCATATTACAACGAGCTATGTATAGTGAAAGATCCATGGTACGTCTACTTCTTATAGAGGGTTCCAAATGTCTGATATTGTTTTGTCCCATTAGGAAAGACCATTTTCGATTTTTCATTTCTGTAAAAATTTTGGTTCGAGGTCTTGTTACATATTTACCTTCTGTCGTCGGAGACTCAAACAGTCCATATGGAATAAAAACTTCATCTTCAATCTGAATATTTTTTCATTATAAAGTTTAATTATCATAATCTATTTACTTGAGGAGCGAAACTCGTACTTTTTTCGTTGACTGGAGTGCACGGATAGTCGATCTGGTTATTTCCAGACTTGACATCGACCAAAGTATCTTCAACTTGAATCGGAAGAATTTGATGGCGGTCACTTCCTGTCTCTGGTGAGGCTCGATGAACAGCATGGAAACCATTTTCAGCTATAGAACATTGCATATTCGTGTTATCATTTCTTGTTTCAGAAATATCATAATGACGATTCTTACTTCTTTTTCTGGTCGAACAAAGGAATCCTGATACTTTTCAACAACAGCGACTTTTATATTTGTTCTTTGATCTGAGACGTGAGAGGTATAATCCTCACCAATTGCTGTTCCTACGTCTAGGGGGATACTGAAATCATTGTCATGGTCAATGAAAGACCTGATCGCTGGCGAACTAACACTTTTGATTTGAAGCGTGTCATGCTGATCAAATCCTGTATCTATTTCCGTTGGATCAATAGAACCCCAAAGAGCTTTAATAAAAGACTCTTATGTGTTTTTGTAGTAGGGGGAAAATGGGCATTCGGCTTACATACCCCCCCCTCCAAGGAAACCGTTACCATGGCAACGGTATCGGTTATCGTGGTTACCATGGCAACGGTCGCGATCACCATAGCAACGGTCACGGTTACCATGGCAACGGTCGCGGTTACCATGGCAACGGTC
>MQRK01051508.1:0-14305 GCA_001938485.1 Girardia tigrina | reverse complement strand
TTTTAATTTTTAAAAATATTTAACAAGCAAATTAATATAAAAATATTTTACCCTTTAAATTAAAAAATAATAAACTATTCAGGCGAGATAAAAAATTAAAATTAACCCCTCATAAGTAGTATGTTTATGGGGTACTTAGACCACTACCCAATGACCCAAGTGATCTATCTTGGGTAAAGATTTATAATTTTATTAAAATTTTGAATAAAAATATTGAAAAAATAGGCCAAAATTATAGATCATACCCAAGGATTTCCCTATTATTGGGTTGGGTATTGGTCTAAGTACCCCTTAAACATACTACTTACGTCCCATAGAAGAACAAAGCGGTCAGCTTAATCAGTTCTGTGCATGACTCACCTGAAATTTCCGAAGAGCAGAGGAAACCCCAAATCATCATCGAATACAATCATACTAAATGTGATGTCGACACCTTGGACCAACTGGTAAGAAAAAACAGCTACAAAAGAAAAACTTTGAGATGGCCAATGTCATTATTTTACAACATGCTCGATATCGCCAGTTTCAATTCCTTTGTGATATTTTGCCACAGGAATCCAAATTGGAACAGCAACAAGTTACACCGAAGACGTCTTTTCTTCATACAATTGGCACAGGAGTTGGGAGATATTGCAGAGGTGGTTCAACCAAGTTATCCAGTACAATCTGGTAAAAAAGAATGTGCTAAATCCAAGTCTGCTACTACAAGACGACGTTGCAAATTGTGTCGCTGGGATAAAGATAAGAAATCAGTTTTACTTTGTCAAGTATGTGAGGATGTCATGTGTAAGGATCATTGTATTACTCTTTGTAAATCATGCCACACTGATCAGTGAAGTGTTACTTCATTGCGTTCAAATAATCTGATTCTGAATCTAATAGCCGTTTTGGTCGCCATGCCTCCAGTAGAATGAAAATGAGAGTAATTATTTTTCCTATTTTTAGCTTAATTTAGGTAGACTTTGTGAATTGAGAACTGCTATAGTTATTTAGACTTTTCCAAGTCACTGAGCGCTTGCTCATCCAAAGGAAAGTTATAAAGGGATTATTCATCAATAAATTGATTTTATTTTATTGATTTAAAAATTAAATATTTCTCTTCAGCGTAAAGGTAAGGGTGATTTATTTTTCAATTATTTTGTACCTTTTATTTATTATTAATTCCCTCTTGTGTTTCCTTATATTTGTGTTTCTACATATTTATTTCAGGACCCCAACAAAACTCATCCTTTGAAACAGAAGAGAATATATTTGTACAATGTAATCGATGATGAAGAACCTTACTTGATTGTGATCAAGTGTTTCACCAGTGACATTTAAATTTATAAACAAGTTTAGCTTTGCAATCCACAAATCATATTCAATTTATTCGAGAGGAAGCTTTTATCTTTGAATGCCTTTGAAACTACTTTGACCATACTTATATTCTTAAATGCTTTAAATCCTTCAAAATATGGTATTTTGATCCTTTGTTTGTGCTCATTAATTTTTATTTTAATAAAAAATAAGGAAATGAAGAAAAAGGTAAAAAATAGATTAAAACAAATAATGAATGACGTAATTGCTACAAAAGTTGATAAATGGTCTTGTTATACTTTTAAAATCAGACTACATAGATAAAATGAATGACATATTAGGTATAGATAAATCCACTTAATTAAATGATGAATGAAATAGAATTGAATAATATACTATAACATAATCTCTATTTTTAAACTTTTGCAACCATTCACTTGAAGCTTTTAAACCTTCTACTTTCTGAATTTCGTTAAATTTTAAAGATTTTCTAATAAATTTTTATCCGTCAATATTGCATTGTTACCTTCTAAATAATCTACCCATTGTATCAAACATTTGTCAATAATTCCATATTTTAATTTACTTTCTTTAGATTTAATCTTAAATCTATTGTGATACATTTCAAGAAATTTATTGTTTAATTTGAAATGATTAATGACTTACACGAAATTTTCTTGATTTTTTAGGAAAGTATTTCGGCTATTTTCAGATCCGAAAGTGAGGGATTCACCTTGGACTATGCAAAAATTTCTAATTGTCATTATTTTTCAATTATGAATAACTTCATCTTGCCATAATGGCTTGAAAAGTTTCTTTATTTTATATAAATAAAGTGTGAAAAGTTTGTATCTTATGAAACAAACGCCATATTAATGAATTTCAAGGTTTTTTCAATAAAAATTTAAATTTATAAAACACCATATTATAAATGTAAAGTAACTACTTTACTTTCCCGATTGTGCAACAGTTGGTTGATGATATCACATCAACCCGAACAATAACAAAAAGGTCAAATTGCACAAATGCAATTTGATGATGTAAGCTCACAAAATTAATATAAAAGTAATTTTGTAATTTTGTATTTTTAGAAAAATAAAAGTTTTGATTTATGTTTTAGTGTTATCATTTTTATATTAATATAAAAATGAATGATTCCAAAAATAAAGATTTGTGATCAAATAGGAAATTTGGCCAAATTTAATGGTTTTCCATATATTTATGTTTAAAAAGTCAGAAAATTGTCTAAAACGGAAGACTGTCCAAATTTAATGGTTATATTATATATCAAGAGTTGGAAAACTTTTAAGTTTTGAAATTTATTTGAAATATTTTGGAGAAATTAAACTTGTTTAATTTAAATTAGACACGAAACATTCACTTACCTTCGTTGATTTTTAGGAAAAATACTGATCTTAAATCACTGCACTTCAAATATTTTTTAGATTCTTGTTTCTAAAAATTAATAATACATTATTAAATTTTCTTTTATAAACATTTATTTCATTATTTTCAGAAAATAAATCACCCTAGTTAGTTACCTTAATCACTATTGTTGAGTTTACTTTTAAAAATAGAAATAAAACAAATAAGAAGTCTAACTAAATTTTAATAATCTTTATTTACAATATAAACAGTGATTTCAATTTCTCTAGTTCAATAAAACGTTTATAACCCCAATTAGCTCTTTATATTTTATATTAACTAGGGCATAATTTCTTACCACCTAGAAATAATTAGATAATTATATTTCAAGAAACCTTTTTTAACATATACTCTTACGGTATATTGTTATAATTCTGTTTAATATATACTCTTGCGGTATATCCGTTCTAAAATTCTCATTTTAAAATTTTTCTTTTATAGTCGTCAAACCTTTGATCTATTTGTTTGTATTTAAGGACAAATTATTTCAAAATTTTTGTACTTTTATATTAATTAATTAATTTATTAACAGCACTCATCCGTTAAAAAATATATTTCAAGACAATATATTTCGACGGATCTACCGTCATCTTCAGATCACTAATTAATAATCAATTCACCTGTATATAAATACAAAATGATGATTATATAATCGATTGCATGAAATCATGATAATCAAAAATTTTCAATAAGTTGGTTGAGACTGCCGATTGAACATTGATTTTAGGGCAACATGACCTAATTAACAATGCTTCACACGACACTCTCTCCCAATAACTGTCAAAATGCTTACACAGAATTTTGAAATTATCAAAATTAACATCACATTTACATTTTTTCCTCTGTTCTGCAATATTACTCTTACTCTCTTTTCGACCATGTTTTTTGAATTCGTTTACAGGGCAGTCTCTCCAATGTATGTGGCATCGCACCCATTACATTTATATTCATAAACAATATCAGAACAAAGTGTTGAAGATGTAATAGATTTATTACTGAACATATTTTGAATTTTATGAGATCGTAATATAATTTTTAAATTTAATTCATTGTTAATTGCTTTTAACAATGCATTTTTAAAGTTTTTAAATCCTTCAGAATAAGGTACAATTAAACAATATTTAGGCATATTATTCATATCTAATGATCCTTCGATTTCTTTCTTAGATCAGTCAGGAGAAGCCAAACTCTGATTTTTTGAAAAATCTTTCAAAAGTATTTTATCTACTGTTTCCTTTATTAATTTTTCTAGAAAAGATTTAGAAAAACCATTCTGATTTAACAAAGAACTTAGTTTATTGACACTTTCTACAGATTTAACAAAAGTGGAAGATAACAACTAGGAGCGATAAATTAAACCTTTAATGTTTCTTTTAAACTTAAGTTCACAAAAACTGTCTGGTGAAATATATAAACCTGTATCAGTTTGTTTCCTATAAATTCCAGTCTGGTAACTAAGAGATTTTCTTTCAACCAAAAGATCCAAAAAAGGTAAGACTCCATTCTTTTCATTTTCAACTGTAAAAGTAACATTTGAATGTAACGAATTAATAAAATTTAAAAATGGAAGTACATCAGCCTGATTTTTAAAAACTAGAAATATATCATCAATGTATCGTTTATATAATAAAGGTTGATTTCCATCAAACAGTTTAATTTTATTTTCAATCTTTGAAAAAAAAACAGAAGCTAACGTTGGTGCTAACGGTTAACCCATAGCAACCCCATCAGTTTGCTTATACCACTTATTATTTAAAAGAAAATGAACATTTGACGTAGTAAAACTTAATAACTCACGAAACCCAACCTCGTCGATAATATGATGTTCTGTTCGATAATATGATTATTTTTTCATAAATCACAACACAAATTCAAAGTTTCAACCAAAGGAACATTTTTAAATAAACTAGAGATGTCAAAAGAAACCATAAATTCTCCTTCATTCTGTACTTTATAAGAAGAAATGAAATCAACAAATTCAAAACTATCACGACACAAAACTTCAGATGATAATAGAGATTTTAATTTTGAATCTAGATATTTCGCTACCATATATTGAGACGTTCTAATCATCGATAAAACGGGTCTTAAAGGTATTCCATTTTTATGTACCTTCAGAAGTCCATATAATTTTGCTGGTTGAGAACCAATTGGATGCAAACCTTTTACAAGATTATTACAAATATGACTCTGTTTATTAAGATTTGATAATAAAGAAGTAAGAAATTCATCATCTTTTATCAGAGAAAGTTTACCATTTTTACGAAATTTCTTAATTTTCATAAATTGTGGCCCTTTGAGAACATCAATCATTTTATTCACATAATCTTCCTTATTTAAAACGACTAGACCATTCCCTTTTTACATAATCTGAAATATTTTTATTCAAAACATGCTTAACATATCCGAAATCAAAACCATGAAAATAAGAAATATTAGATAAATAATAACCATACATTGCTTCAATCTTTGATTGAAATTTTAATTTATCAAATTTTGATTTTATTGAATGTTTAGGTCCATATTTTAATATATCGATCTCATCCTTAGATAAATTTACATTACTCAAATTAATAATAGTATTTTTAACATCAAATTTAAAAACTCCAAATAATTTTCTTAAATTATTTAATTTCTTATTCTGTGTAGTAAATTTATTTTTATTTAAACTATCAGAATTATTGATAGACATGATTACACATAAACGAAAACAAAAATCACCACCTGCATCATATAACGCGAATCGAATTATTGTCAGCGCCTTCACAATGTCGTTTCTCGCTCTTTTTTCTTTCTCAATCAGTCTTCCAAGCATCCTTTTTGTGGATCATTCTGATATCTTCACTTTGTAGGTAAATCCGTCGAAATATATTGTCTTGAATTATATTTTTTAATGGATGAGTGTTGTTTTTAAAAGAAAATTATCATCCGGATTTCGTTTTATCAATTAATTTATTGTTTCATATTATTTATTTTATTTATTCTTTTATACAATCTTTTATAATTTCTTCTCTTCCATTTCTACGAAATCTGTAAATAAACAAACTATTTTTCTCTTTATACAGATTCTAAATTTTATTATTATATTTCTTAAATTTTATTTTAATATCATAAATATTTGCAATTTATTTAAAGAAGTTTCTTTACAAATTTTTATTGATTTTTATAAATTACTTTACCAACATATATATGAAGAATATTATTATATTAAATTATTACTTTCCATAAGTATTGAATTGTGCAGGAACCACGGTTAGCTAAATAAATCATTTGTACTTGAGCGATCCCTGTAATTGAGGCTGGAAAATTTATATGTATGTGACAGGTATTTCGAATATCCTCTTGTTCTTCTTCGTCTCTTGATAAAACTACTTCATTAATCAAAAGTCGTGGACCTTTCCACTTCTCTTCATTTTCTGAATCAGCAACAGAAGTCTCAGAATTTAAATGTATAAATGTTGTATTTTCTCTTGACTTGGTATCTATCAAATGCCTATCTTTGGAGATGATAAGATCCGATATGTCTGGTCTTGTGAAACAATAATCCTTAAAAGTACTTTGGTACTGAGAATGTTGTAAAAGAATGTTTTTCATTGTTATTTTAGAAGATTCTTTTCTTTTACATGTGGATTCTGCTTTATCATTACCTATCATTAATTATAATCTTTAAAAGAAATCCTACTCATCTCTTTCAATATTTCTTCATTATACCCTGTCATATTTATTCCTAAAGGTATCGATGGCTTCCATTTGGAACGATACAACTGAAGATCTTGTTTCGTTACTTCCTTTTCCGGCCAGATGGATCGATTTATTGGAGCTACATATGTATAATCATAACTCATACAATATTTATATTAAAACTCATTTACTTAAATTTACTGACAACAATATTTCAACAGTTCATTATCATATTTATTCAATGTACAAAGAAAATTTCTATCATAGAAAATTAAATTAAGTCAATTTTTATAACTATTTACTAATTAAAAATATATTTTATTAAATTTTACCATTGGTCGATAGATCTCAAAACAAATCATAAAATTTGCACACTTTTCTTAATTCTTTTAAAGCTCGTTTCATATTATTAAAATAGTGAATTTATAAAATAGAACATACGAACCATCGAGACAATTATCTGCCTTAGATACTTAGAACTTACCTTCAGAAGGAGTCCTTCTTTGATCACATAAAAGAATCTGATAAGCTATCAGATGTAACTATTAAATGTAACTGCTTAAATATTAGATTATTTTTACTTTCACCGTCAATAAGTCTTTTTGATTCTGAATTCCCAGATTAGATCAAAAACTTTATCAATCTTGAGAGTTTAACCTTTAACACTATTTTCGTTGGCCACAATCAAAAGGACCTTCGAGTTCACGAACTCATTGTAAGTATTAAGTCTTATGACTTGAAACAGCATACAGTAACATTTGTACATAAAAATTTGAAAAAACAACTTGTAATACTTTGAAAAGAATTGTTTTTAATGAATATTATTTTCGAATAAATTGTATCAATTTTAAATTAAAAAAAAAGATTTTAAATATTTTGAAAAGAATTTTTGATTTTTAAAATGTTTATTATTTTAGAATAAATTTTAATTGATTTATATATTGTTTTTAAGTTTCAGTTTTTAGAAATTTAACAATATTTTTACTAATGATTTCAGAAAACACCTTTTTAAATTTTAACTTTAAATTATTTTCTAAGTTTAAATATTTTTTTTCTCAATTCAAGTCTTGACTTTTCGTAGATTAATTTACTAATAATCGTTTCTATAGTTGTTTGCTTTTAAATACAAAAGTTTCAAAAGAAACCTTTTCTTAGAAATAGGTGTAGACGAAATCATGATAGAAATAGTGTTAATCAGATTTTTAAGATAAATGTTGTCACACTGATTATTAAAAAAAAGTTGAAAATTTTGTTTGAAATAAAAATTATTAATTTTTGCTACTAAATATAAATTTAATTTCGAATACCAAAAACGATATCAATGCAACTAACATGCGACTTATTGTCTCGTCCGGTATTATCAGTAGACGCCAAATCGATATTAACTCTTCCAAGCGACAGGTTACCAAAAAACTTTTTTTGGACATCTACCTTTCCATATGTAGCAAATGTTTATTAAAAATATTTTTTCTATTAGTTAAAAATAATTTTCGAAAAAATTGCACCTTATTTTGAAACATCCCATCATACATTCACATCCTATACCGACGTGACAGATCACCTGTGATAAGCCAGATATTCCTAAGCTAGATATTCCTGTTAATTTGACTCTTCTTGTATCGTCTTCTCTATTCTGTTAAAAATCACTTTAATAAATTTATGTATATTAATTGGAGTTTCTCACCCACAGTTACTGTGATAATTTATCATATTTCTAACATATTCTTAAATGGTTACCGAGTTTTATATATTTTTATTGCTGAACTTTAGAATAATTTTTTTAAGCTGGTTATTTCCAATATAACATTAACAAATAATTATATCTGTTTTGTGTTTTACTCATCTAAAGTTTAATAATTTTGAAAGCTTATCGATTTTCATCTGAATTTCATTCGAAAAAGCACTCCACTTTATTTATTTTATATATACAAACAGAGTATAATTATTTATCAAAAGTTGAATATAAAAAATCATTATTGTAGTAAAAAGCTGGCAGACAACGCAGGATTTATTTTGAAAACAAAACATGACTTGGTTTATTTCAACAAACCGAATTAAAGACATCACATACCCCCTACCGTGAAGTCACATTCATTGTTGTAGCAAGAAAGCCGATTATAACTGATCTGCTACTACAGACGATGGATCACTTCAACTAATCAATTTTTTTATTTGAATCAACAGTCTCAGCCTATAATTAAACCGTTAATGTTATCCAACACGACATACATCACTATGAGAGTGGTTCGATACCAGACTGCAGGATTCAGCTAAACACATGAGGATCACGCACCTCCTCATCCTTGGTTCCCATCAGCCAGGCTTCCACACTCTTGATCAGATTCAAAACCAGTGACTCTACTACAACTACTTTCAACCAGTTAAGCAGGTAATGTCCCCAGCTATATTTGTCACTTCGATACCTCAACCCAGGCACAAACTTTGGAACAACATACTGGTCTGAAGAGCGCCTGTGACTCCCCAGAAACATTCTTCCTAGTAATCCACATTTACTCTGCCAGAAAGACACACAAATTGAGCACAAAGCCAATCAGATTTGCGGCTCTTAGACCGCATTGTAAGTCTCCGAGTTCGGCCAGATCCCAGCCTTCAGTATTCAACATGGAAATTATTCCATTTAATTCTTAAACCACACATTGAGTCGTTGACATACTCGTTTCAGCGAAAAGTCATTTTTTTCGAACAAACATTTGCAGGAGGCCCGCCTACGACTCATGTCAGATGGCCTCTTCAACCGGTTATCGTCCCAAAACTCGCTCACATCTTCATCCGAGAACACATTCATCGAGACACTAAGTGATATAGGGATCAAGAAGCGACTCAGAAAGACTAGTTATTTCGTACAGTCGACACAGTTCTGCGATACCACCTGTTGTTGCAGACAATGCCCCACACTTATATCAAAGACGTAAGCACCAGAAACGGGACAGTTTCCCCCGACCCCGAGTATTGGAAGTTTCATCTTGTTGCAAAACCCTATTTGTCTCCTGTCGTCTGCGAGTGCCACCTCCTGCGGTGTCATCAAAATCATGACTCAAACGCAATGGAACAACACGCCCTACTCAGCTGCTGGTTTCAGCAACGGCTCGAGCGACAAGTGATAGTCCATAGTGCAGGCGACGTATTCATACAAATCCACACAAACGTCTGGTCCAGGCTGGCCAAGATCATTCTGACTGACATGATACCCTCGCTCACCACGTCCGGGGACCAGCCACTGCCCGGCAGTGCACGCTTTCTCCTTCGCACTCAAACATGGTCAAGATCGATTGGCCACTTAAATCGATATCCTATACGTCGATCTGCAGTGACTAATATTTCCCTGTCTAGAAAGCAACAATCTCAGTGAGTTACGTTTTCATTTCCTTGATGATACGTCTGTAGATAGTATCAATCGTCTCCAGACGCCCATCATCAATCTGCGTCCTTGATTTCATCCACCCGGTTCCAAAATTGAGCCCGAGTGAAGTAATTTTACACCCTGTTTCCGTCAGAGCAATGCTCACACCGGGAAGCGATTCTTACTGCGATAGTTTGTAGAAACAAATGGACAGACAACAAAAGGTTGATTTGGAAAACAAAACTCGCACGACTTCCGGTATATTTAAACAAACAAAATTAAAATATACCTCAATTATGTATGTCGAACTTAAAAAAAATAAATTTATAAAGGGTTTTAGTTGAGTTTAATAGTGAAATCTGCCCACATGAGTATTTCAAATTGCAGTTGTAGAATCGTTTTGAAATCAAATAAATATAATTCAGCCAAATTATTAGCTATTTATGTCAAACAGTTTTCGAGTATTAAAAAAACTGTTTTTCGATTTTATTTGTTTTAATAGTAAAATTCAAAATAAATCAATAAAGATTTTTAATAAATAACTATTTTATTAAGCATATTAGTATATGTAAGTATAAAGAATACTTTTATAAATAAAATGTGTACTTGCATTTGAAAAAAATATTTTTTATTTATTTGAGTTAGGGTTACAAACCAATTTGCCGAAAAGATAGATTATTGATATTTTTGATTCAAAATAATGTTCATCTTTTTGCACAAAGGGATCAATGGTATTGTAATGGAACTTTTTTAACTGTTCCGCCTTTATTTTCATAGATTATTTGAAGCAATCCAAAATCTTCAGAGAAATTTGGACCCAATCACCATACTTACAGATTTTGAAATGGCAGCAATTAATGCATTAAATAAACAATTTCCTAATACATTGCAACGTGGTTATTTTTTCCATTTAACTCATTGTCTTGGGCTGAAAGATCAACAAATACCTGGATTAATTGGAAAATATAAGTCAAATCCTGATTATGCTTTAAATATCCATCAAATAGTTACGTTATCATTTGTTCATGTAAATGATGTGAAATATGCATTTGAAACATTAACTCAAACTGCATTTTTTGTACAAGAGATTGAAGTAGTTCAAAAGCCGTTGGATTTCTTTGAAGATAATTATATTTCATATTATAAGAAACAGTAATCCAATATAGTTGTACTATATATATATATATATATAATATTTTATCTGTTACTGAAATATTATATTTGTGTGAATATATGTAAAATAAAACAATAAGGTGAGTTTGTTTAAAATGACGAATGTCAAGGTTGAAAAAAAGAAAAAGAAAGATGGTGAAAATGTTATGGAAAATAAATGTTGTTCAAGAATTAAATTGTCTTTTAACGATAAATGGAAAAGATAAAATGAATATAATAAAAATGATGATCAAATTAATTCAGAGCAACTTTCATGATGGTTTCAGCTCAGATTTGGTCGGAATTTCGAAGTGTATTTCGGTTTGAAACTGATAATCAGAAATGCAGTATGGTATTCCACGAGAGTTGTACCTCGATCTTCCTGTTTTGATGGCGGAAACTAAGAATTGGGTAATTCTGATGACCAGATGGCTGGCAGTAAGACGACGAGCGAGACAAATGACATAGAGTGAGAGACACTGATACGAAACATTACGGATTGTAAATTATCGAGTTTTGAAATGATTAACGATTGAATAGCTGTCGGTTATGAGTGATTAATTAAACTTTCAAAAGACGAATTCGTGAAATTAATCTGTCCCAAAAACCACACCAGTGCGTCGCAGTCACGTCGTGATGCGCTCTTTGTGAACGGTGCATGCCTTAAATATATAAATAAATAATGTTTGGATAAATAATATGTTCTGATGCTAGTTTTTCTAATAATATGAAACACACGGCACGGTGGAAGATCTTCTTTTAATAATAGTCCTCGCCGACCGAGATTTGCAATTGATTTATGGATTTATTACTTGCAGTTCAAAATGGAATTCCGAAAACCAATAATCCTTTGTTTTAATGAGTTCTTAATTGATCAATACATTGCAGGAAACGATCCACCCCATTCTAGAAAGACTTGAAGATATTATGCTAAACGTATTGAGACAATAGTGAACAATTATAGTAATCATTATTTATTAGATTATCTTAGAGGAAGTTGGATTTTGTAACGTGTCATTGTTTGAATTTAATTTTATTGGAATAAAAGTTTTTATATTTATGCATTTTTTATATCTAGGGAAAATGTTTTCATTAAATGTATATATTAAAATGTCCTAATTTAATAAAATAAAAGTTTTTATTAATTAAAATTTAAGTTTTCTGCAAAATGTCGTTCGGCAAAATATCTTTGGGCAAATTGGAGTGATAAGTTGAGTTAGATAATTATCAAAATATTTGTTTAAATATTTAGATTTGATTAGTTTTATACACGATATTTTGAAAAACAATTTTTTTTTTCATTATGTTTTACCGCTTCAAAAAAAAGGAAATATATTCCTGAGTGAAAAGCAGTAAAAAATAGATTTTCTGAAAAAATAGCTGTGGACTCTTAAAATATGCGTTCAGAAAACTGATTTTTCTTTTATTTGTGTTCTAAAAAACGACTTTCTACCTGAGATTCATAGTAATATTGTGAGGAATATTTTAAATTTGGTATGTTGAAATTGGTTTGTTGAATTTTGTATGTTGAGTTTAGTATTTGGAAATGTGTTTCTCCCACCCAGATGGAAAATTGATATTTTAGATGTTCACGATAAATAATTATTCGAGTATAATTTATATAATTTAAATTTTAATATTTTAAAGTACAACATAAGATATTTAAAAACATTAAAAATATTAAATCTTTTCAAATCTTCATATTAAAATTTAAATAAAATAAATAGTTTTAACTAAGTTTTGAATTAATTAAATATTCTTTCTTTACATAAAATAATGTTTAAATAAAATTAATATGTAAATAAAAATTAATACTAAAACTACAAAATTGAATTTTAAAAATAAAATCAGAAAATAATGAAAAATTTGTTCGAATAATTGTTTATTAACAAACATTAATAAAAAATTATCAATTTAGAACGATGCCGAATGACGAGAGTTTCGCTGAGAGTTGTCCAAAAGACAATTCTGATTGTAATGAAAATAAAAGTTTGCAAAGCCATGTTGGTGTTCTTAATAAATATTATTTGTTTGTCTTTTTCTCCTAAGAATTAGGAAGGTTGGCCTGAACATAACCTTTCTTTGAGATCAATGACATTGACGTTGAACTTTTTAAACCAATTTCATGCAGTACGATTCGAGATCAAGTTGTCCCTGTCAACTTCACATATCTTTGCATATCTTCACTGTATTGAAGGCTAATGTTGTAAATAATACATACATATATACAATTTTTTACAGCACTTTCATATTTATTTAATCAGTATATCTATTTGGTACGAATCATTTAGCAGTAATTAACGAATAGAGATGAACTTTAGCAAAATTATTAATTCTGGATTATGTTTTTAACAATTCTTCAAAATATTCATTAATTTAAAAATGGCATAAAATAACACGGGTTTATATTTTTTTCATGATGTGTCTAGAGGTTAAAAGAGTTAAGTAAACAATCTCGTAAAAAGTATTATATAATTTATGATAGAGAAATTCAAGTCCTTAAAATATTATAATATAATTAATAGTATATGACACATGTTATAACATGTATAATACATGTTATACCCGTGTTATATACATGTGTCATCATAAATACATTATATATTTATTTAATAAAAAAATTGTACAAAAAGACATGATAATTGAAAAATACTTTCGGCTCAAATTTAATCTCTGGTGTTATAAAAATAATACCTCCAGTTCCATTTTGAAAAAATGGAAATAGAAATTGAAGAATATCATCCTGGTGACGCGAAAACAAAATATTTTGGGCTGATTGAGACATAAGAAGAGAGTCTGGATCAGTTTGCAGTCTTTCTACATTTTGAAAAATAAAAGTTTCACAGAAAACTTCATATTTACTTGCTAATGAAGTTTTAACTTTTCTTCTTTCCTGCATTTTGATTTTCCAATTTTCCAAAGCTTTAAAAGAATTGTCGAATAAAGGCTTTAAAGGAGGATCTATTAATACTGACTGTCGTTCTTTGACATCATGCATAATGTTTTGCTGATTACAATTAAAATGTTATTGCAGGTACTTATCTGTTTTTATCAAATAACATTTTAAACGTAAATTTAGAGTAAATTCAGTCAATCATATATAATATTAGGGTATTTAAAAATGTATCACGCTCCCCAAAATAAAAGAATTTTTTGCTATCTGAACCATACCTAAAAGGATAAGATTACTCAATCACAAAAAAACTATTTTAAACATTTTTAATTTGCTTAGACGTATGATGTCACCAATATTTGTAACCATTCATCACTTTATTTTATTTAAATTAGAGGTTGAAATGGATAATGTATTTTAAATTAAATTTAAATTTTAAAAAAACTTTGTTTTCATTATTATAATGGAAATTATTTATTTTAGATTATATATATATA
>MQRK01051439.1:0-15341 GCA_001938485.1 Girardia tigrina | reverse complement strand
TTTTTTTTAAATGATTGATTAACACTTTTGTTTTAATTTAAGAAAAAATAAATTAATTTTCTAAATTATTTCAACCATGAAAACATTTTTCATTATTTTCAAAAATTTAATTCAATATAATATTTTTATTTTTATTTTCAAACAATTAATTAATAAAATAATGAATTAAATGAAAGTTAAATTAAATTAAAAAAAGAATAAATTAGAATTTTTATTTCAAAAATTATTTATAAAGCTAATAAATATTGAATAAATATTATTTATATATATTTGTATATTATTTTTTTTATTTTTTTCGGGGTAAACATTTATGACATTTTGATAATTTTTTCATCAGAATTTTATAAAAATTATTCTTCAGGTCGTCTTCTTCTCGAAATGTCCGTCCACCATCAAACAACGTTGAAAATTCACAGTAAGTTGACAACAATAATTTTTACAAATAATTCCTTATTGAAAAATAAATGGGAAATTTTTTTTTTCGTTTGCAAAATTTAATTTACAAATTAAATAAAAATCGGATAAAAAATCGAGAAAAATTTTCGATGATTAATTGTTATATTTACCAACAGTTATCGTCACAATATTTTATCACCTCGACGAAAAATCCACTAATTAAATGTCATTTAAATAAGTGGTTCCTTGACCGAATATTCATCGCTCCTAAATGGAGGGGGGCAGATTTGTTAGATGTTGTACCGGGACGATTTGCCGTTCATCGCAGCCAGGATCAGTCAGATAGGAATAGTCGGGCGATGTCACAATCTGACTCATGGAGGCACAGATAGGAATTATATAAATAAGACATATGCTTCAATGGAAAGAAAATCCCTTTGGGAAATCAGAAAATTTCGCATAATAGGAAGTAAATTTGTATAAGATTGAAATACGAGATTCTGAAGATACTATAATGTCTAGGAACGGATATCGAGTTCGGGAAATTACTAATGTCGAAACATACGATGCCAAAATGAAAGAAAAAGAGAAATATAACATTAAATTTATTATTTTAAAATTAGAGTTTTTTTTGCGAAAAAATTTACTTTAATTAAATGATAATTTTTTCTTTTCTAAAATAAATTCATATTTAATAATATTATTTATTTATTTATTTTATATATTCATAATATTATTAATTTATTTTTTAAAGATTATATATATATATATATATATATTTGTAAGAAAAAATAATATAATATAATTTTTTCTAATAATTCCTTCACGATGATAATTACATGTTTTTTGTATTAAAAAGAAATTAATAGTTTTTAATAATTTATTTTTATTATCAGAAGTTTTTTCTATTTTGTAATAAATTACAAAAATTGGAATTACTAAAATTAATTATTAAATATATAATTTCAGGAGAACAGGGGGTTGCAACCCAACAAAACTTTAATTCTGTCAATCATTTGACAATAATAATTTCAGGTTAACTTTTCGACTCTTGGGACATTTCCATAATTATTTGATTTACTTTTCCCCTTTTCTGTCGTATGTATATCAATTTATTCTGAGACTGTCGATCAAGATTTAATCTATTTTGTAGGCTGAAAAGTTCTGTTTTATCTATCTAATTTGTGACTGGAAGTCAAGACTTTAGAGTTTCCAGGCAACATTTTCTTTCTTAAAGGATATTCTTGACTTTCGTCAAATAGTATTAGTTTGTTTTTCTTAAACAAAATTATTCGATATCTTCAAAATAACTTATGATATTCTCCTTTAGTTAAGATTCTTAGGTATGTTTGTAAATATTAAGTTGTTAAATATGACATTTGTAGACATGATCACAATAAATTCAAATAGTCATAATTTGACAATGCCTTAACATCTTCTTTATCAGTTTTTTATTTGATTGCCACATATCCTGGATATTGAACACATCAATAAAAATTTATTATAAATATTGATAACTTGTTCTAATAATCAGTATTTTAAGAAATGGTAAATTAGAACTATTATGAAGTACTAGGTTCTAAAGTTTAACTTCCACATCAGAAACCATTCAAAACCATTCAATGGTGTATTTTGATACAATGCTCCTACGCAACAGACAGTCTCAAATTGTTTAACGAAATTCGTGAAAGATAATTTAAAGTTCAATAATGAGTCTCTGGGTCTCCCAGAAACGCAGATAGACAATGACAACCTGAATGTAACCATTGAGTCGCATAAATTACAAAGTGCTCAGGATTTATTGCTCACGTTTGCTTTTACAGAGAAAATAAAATTGAATCACTTAATCAAATTGGTAAAGGGGAAAGGTTGGATAAGTGGATTTCGCTTGAGTTAAGTGAAAAGCAGTTAAATGAAACCTGGCTTTTCGATCAAAGTAAATGTCTACTACAACCTTTTGGAAGATATGATGCAAAAACTCAAAGAAAAAGCCGAGTTTGGTAAATAGGTTGACTCCCATTTTGCTCCGCGACAATCCAATACTTCATACTGCACTTAAGACCTTGACAAAACTACAGGAACTAGAATTGCAACTTCTGCAACATTCTTCATACTCATCAAAGCTAGCTCCAGCTCACTACCATTTCTTCTTTAATTTGAACAATTTTTTGATAGGAAAAATATTCCGCAGCTGTCGTAAAAATGACTTTCCGAAAATTTAAAGATTCTTAAACACCATTTTTTTATTTAAATGGCATCAACAAGCTGAAACTCAAATGGCAAAATTGTTTCGAGAATATGGGTACATACTTTGATAAATGAAATAAATATTTGTATGCGTAAATTATTTATAAAATTTGACTTTAGTTCTCAAATTTCTGACTTGACGACCTAATATGTAATAATTAAAAATATTATTTTTTAATTATTTAAAAAAATTAGTTTTGTACTTTTTAAAATTATGTGTCATATTTTTTTGTCTTTTTTTAAAACTAGTAATCAGAGCAGAATTTCCGAAAACCAGTTTCAAAGAACCTATTGAAATTTTTATAAAGGTTGATTAATTTCTTAATGTTAATAAATGTAATCCATAATTTTCAGATAAATTTTACGTCGTCAAATATAGAAAAACAAATGTCTCCTTTGGGGAAACGAATATCAAATACGGATTTCACATTTCGATATGACGGATACTGTTTATTCAACCGATTAAGTATGAATCAGCGGATTATCATTTCTGCCTACGCCATGGATGGTACAAATAATTTGTGAGGGTTTATAAATATATCGTATTTTATAAATGTGTCGTACTTGTGATAATATTTTAAATCCTTTATGTTTAAGATCATCTCTATTGTAACATTTTTTTTCACGTGAAAACTCATCACACGACATTTCATCACACGACATTTCATCACACCGATATTTCGTCATTCCGGTAGTACACAATTAACGCGCACACCTACGAATAATTGATTTAAACAAATCAAATAAACTGGTGATTTCTACCACAATATCAATTTAAATTGTAATTCATTTACTATAATTATTTGATTAAACGCCACCCTCGAAAAATGGCCGCAGTTTTTAATTGAAGTAGTACGGTAAATTTAAAAAATATAATAAAATAAAATATTGTTCGGAAAGTTCTGGAAATTTTTCTCTCTTTCAGTATTCAGCAGTGTCTTACATTCATTCACTTACATCCTTTACTTTAATTCTTAATCACAAAAATATATTTATCAATTCTGATTTTTTAAGAAAGATATATTCTTTTGTACTTGCTCAAATAAAAAGGGTTTTTTTATTTTTCATTTAAAGATTATTAGTGCGGGATTTATTTAAAAAAAACTTGCACTTAATGTTTGTTAAGGTCCGACATATTTAACGAATCCGTATTAAAATCGTCACTAGGCATATGAAATTAGAGGAACATTTTTTTCTATTCACAAACTTTTATAAATGAGAAAAGTGTTTGTAACATCAATTTCAGAAATCATTTTTAACTCAATTTATATATTTATTATAAAAAATTTTCAAATAAATTTTTCAACTATTTTCTAAATTAATAATTAATCCGCCGATTTCTATTTTCCAATAATTTTTCATTTATTTAAAATTTCAATCAAATCAAAATAGTATTTAATTTTTAAACTTGTTTTTTTTATTTTAAGTTTTTTATAAAGTTTTTATAATTTTTTGTTTCATATGAAAAATTATATGCTGTTTTTAATTTTGCGTTTTAAAAAAAACATTTTTTTCTATTTTTGAAATTTTTGAAAATAAATTATATTTAATATTCAATTTCTTATATTTAGAATATTTATTCCTATACTTAAATTAATTAAGAATTTGAAAAATAAATTTTACAAATATTAATAAATTTTTAACTAAAATTAAAATTATTTTAAAAAATTACTGTTTTATCTGTTATCTGTTTTGATCAACTCATTTTTCTATTAAAATAATATTTTAATTCAAATAAATTTATAAAAAAAATATTTGTAAATTCAAATTTAAAATATTTAAGAATTATTTTATTTAATTTTTAAAATTTTCAATTTGATTTCAATTCCAAATAATCTTTTTTTAAAACTATTAAAATTCCGATCAGCGAACTAAACTTAACTTCCTCATCATCATAAATAATTGTATATATTTGGTGTTGAAGCTAATATGTTTGTATCTAAGAAAAACTGCTTCTTGAAATGCGGAAAACTTGATATTGATGATGTTATCAATGCTTCCTTCTTATCCTGAAATGCAATTTTACATGCGCCTGTCCAGACTAGATTTTCCTTTTTCGATTAGCACATTCTTTTTAAGATTTAAGCTTTTGTCGCGTATCCAGTGATAAATTTTCTATAATAATTACATGTCCTATGAATTTCATCTCTTGATGAAATATCTTTTTTTAATACATTTTTCCGAAACCTGTCGGTTTTATTCTTTTAAAAACTTTAAAATAATTTATACCCGAATGTTTCTCTTTTTAACTAGTGGCTATCAAAATATCATCCAGATAGACTGATCGACTTTCATAACCGATAGTCATCTGTAATTGTCTTACAAAATGTTGATCATATTTCACATAAATTGATGTTCCCTGTTTCTTGATAGTTTTGATCTTTACATTTTAATTCCATCCCACACTCTTTCGTCATCTTCATGTCTCCAGTTATGCCTGGTTTTAGATGTCTTACTACCACAAACCGTTTCTTTTCCAATTTCCTCCAGATTCTTACTAAAACTTCTATTTCTCATCTAACATCCATCTAAAGGCCATTCACTGCTGTTAGTTTTCGACTTGCTTGTTCAATCTTTCAATTAGATGATTTCTTTAATATCTGATCTATTACTACATTCAGAGCTGCTCCGGTGTCGAATAAAAATTCGATTTCTCTTACCTCAATATGCACTATTATATTCGAACGATCTGTGACTCGAAAAATGAAAGCGGAAAAATGAGAGCGGACAAATGCACGTAGTAATCGAACTGAAGATTAGACAATAACAAAATTTTATTTCAACACCAATTTCTGTTTTTAAACAAATTGCCAGGGAACATTATTTTCCACTCACAAGCCTTTACAAAGAAATATATTGTAATATAACTTGGAATAAGCAAAGATTTTAATTGTAAATCCCACGTGAAAATGTTGGAAAACTCTTCTAAATTTTTGAATTAAAACCTAATAAACAATATTTAAAATACGAAATTAAATATTTAATTACGTTAAATTAAAGATATAAAAATATTTAAAAATAGGTTTCAATGACTTATTATAATGTTTAAATAAATACAAAATTAAAGATTTCAAAGTAATAAATTTACATTTAATTAAAATATATTTATAATTACAATTTTTTTGATATTATAAGTTGGTGCAAGAAAAATAAAAAAAAGAAAAAAATTTTAAAAAAACTTACTCAACAATTATGTTATATTGTTCTAAAAAATAAAAGTTCCAAAAATGTCTCCTGAATTTTCATCAAAACACAATCAAGAACCTAACATGGCGACCATAGCCAGTAATTCAGATCAACTGATATCGCAATTTTTACCGGAGCGATACAGAAAAAAAAATGACTTTGAGACTTTCATCTCATCCTCCTCCAAATATTTCAAAGTTTCCAAGATCCCAGAGAATATCCAAGAAATATTGTTGATAGGGTTACTATCCCACAAATTGGCACCAATATACGAAGGGGTATCGGCTGAAGTGATTTAAAATTTCTCAACCTTAAAGTTTTACCAATTTTAAAAATTTTTTTTAATTTAAAATAATTATTAACAACATCACAATTTGAATGCAAACATTTATTGACCACACAAACAGATTCTTCACAACAATTTTCAGAGGTCATCTTTCTTTGATTGATGTAGTTTTTGTTTTTGTATTCAAATCTAAAAAACAATGAGTGGGATTTTTTTTAAATATTAACTTTTAATTTCTCATAATTTTATTGGATAAAAAGTCATTATGTCATTTTTAAATAAACATTAATTTTTAAAATATATTAAATTTACTAAGTTAAAATTGTTTACTAAAAATATTATTAAAATTCATAATTATCAAACTTTAATTAATTAGTACTTAAAATTAATTTTATTAGATTCAAACAATCAATCAATAAACATATCAATCCCATCTGAGTAGGAGAGTCACAAATCAACACAGCATACAAACAACAAACTTACAACATTCAATATTTTCCCTTACAATTATATCGTTCAAAACTTTTCGTGAGCATAAGATCCTAAAAATGGTAAAAATATTTATAAAATTTTAATGTATAACTTTTCTATTTTAAGAAATATTTTATCTTTTAATATTTCTTTTAAATTTTGCAAATATTTAATCTCGATTTCGAGAACTTCTTATTTATATAACTTAGGATTATATTTTTTTAAGAATAAGAAAAATATATAGGAGGAATATTAATAATTTTTTAATCAATTTTATTTTCGTATTTTGACAAACAATATTCACAATCAACAGAAAGGATTCGAAGATCTTCCACCAAGACTCATTCAAATAAATTCATTTATTAATTAATTGGAGAAAAAATAAACTTTATGCCATTGAAATTTATATTTTTCCAAAAAATATTTTTTCAATTTATTGAATTAATGTTACAATAAATCTCATTGTGTTTGAAAGACAAATTTTTTTACACCTAATTAAATAAAAATGAGGCAAATTTAGTAGAAAGGGCGAACTTACTCCAGTCCATTATCCTTGCGTCACTTCTCTTTTACTAGCAATAAATGGGAAAATGTCAATATTTTCTTTTATTTTTTTATTTATCCATTAATAGAAATCCAGAATACAAAAGCTTAGATTGGGGGTTTAATTATCCGAGGATACTTTCTGAGTTTAAGAATTAATTCATTTGCTTTTATAAATTGCTTTGATAAAATTATATTAAAATAATTGAGAATAAGTTTTTAAATTATATTTTATTATATTTTATTAGTAATGAAAAAAACGAAACAAAATAACAGTTTTGTGAATGTTAAATCAAATGGTTAATTTATTTTCCTCCGAGTCTTCTCAACGATTTAAGGAAAGGAATGTTATCTAAGTAAAAGAGTTGCAGGGTGGCCCAAAATTTGATCAGTAAATTTAATTTATCAAAAACTAATTTAAAAGGAAGCATCATTTAAAATAAGCTTCTCGAAGTGTGTTACTTTGATGTAATGATGTTTCAGATTTATTTTTAAAATATGTCAATGACTTTTACCAAATTTCAGGTTTAATTTGCTCAATCTTTTAAGAAACAACGCAGCTCAATTCATCAAGATTGCTCTAGGTATTGTCTTTGAGATAACCGAAAAAAAACCAACCACAATGATTGAGATGCGACGAGGAAGGTGGTCATTATATTCTTTTTAGAGATTTCTTTTGAAGTTTGAGACCAATCAATCTTGATCCAAATTCTTTGGCCTAAAGCATGAAAACGTCTTGGATTAAGCAGACGTGCTCCATTCTGTTTGAACCAAATTTCTTCCCCCATCCTAAGTTCTCTCATCTTGAGAAGTGCTCATTTGTTCAATATTCTGTGATAAACCACTCCATTAACAGTAGATTCAGTGAGATGGTACATCATACTATTAGCCGTCTTGGATGTAACTGTTTTACAATCATTACGCGTCGATTTTCTCTCTGTTTGTTTGCATAGTCATCAAGGTGAAGATGAGCTTCTTCACTTAACCAGATTTGTTCCATATTTATATACTTCTCTTCCATCATCGTAGTTTTGTGGCATTTGACGAAATGGATGGTATCATTTTAAGCTTTATATGAGAAGAAGTCCAGATGGAATTGCATGATACGTTGCAAAGAAGATCTGCTTATTCCTAATTCTTACAACGCTAATCTTTGAGAAGTAGTTGGGTTTTCTTGGAAATGTGTTTGAATTCTATAGATATTTTAATTTTTTAAATTTTGCATTTCTGAGAATTGAACTATTCGACCGATAATGTTCATATAAGTGGATGTCACAATCTTTTCTAGTAAAATAGATGAATGGTTCGTAGATTATTCTTAAGTATATACCTAAATTTCTGAATGACAAGACTCTGTTAGTTAATGAATTCCAATAATAAAAGATAAAATAGCCTGAATAATCGGGAGACCAAATTCGAGAAGAGAGGAAATATTAAACAACCTACAAGTCTGTTAAAACACATTAAATATTGAAATAGACTATTAAAAGTAAAGACTGACTTCGTCAAGGAAATACAACTTCATTTCCTCCTTCGACTTTCATTTTAAAAGATTATTTATCGGCTCTGTTGAATTACATTTAATATTTTTTACAAAAAGAATATTTTGAGATAATTTTAATGAAACTGCAGTAATATATTTGTAAATAGTTATTGATAATTATATATTTACATTTTTGAAGATTCTCACACTAACCAAATAAAATTGAAAACTCTCACGAGTCCAGTGACGATTTACAATGTTTTTATAAAAATATTTAATATATATTAGTAGTAATATTGCTGAACATAAAAAAACATTGTAATAATAAATAAATAATTTTAAAGTTTTATGCAGCAATTTTCAAAATTGTTGGGAATGAGTCTCGTGTGATCATTAATAATTAAAGCGGTTAATGCACCAGTTGATGTCCAATCAAGTGACTCATCAACTTTATTTAAGTTTTTGCGTAAAACAGTTATTACATAACTGATTGCATAATCATCATTTTCACATATGTAAGCTTAATAGCTAGAATCAGATTCACTTGATGATGACGGATATTCCGTCGAAATATATTGCTCTAATAAAAAATTGTCTTTTAAAATGGCGTCTTTTAATATTATTTATAATATATTTGAACTAATAAAGACTAATGACTCCTTTTAGTGTAAATTTCTTTTGATACTGACTCTTTTTTGCATTTGAAAGATCAAATCAAATTAACAACAGCATTCTTTTTTGTTTGCTTTTTTTCTATCATTTCTATTCATTATTATACGAAAAACTTTATGACTTCTTTTAATGAATTTGCAGTCAGAATGAGACGAACCCAATACTTTATCTTCTTTCTTTTACCAAAGGGAAAATCATTTAACAATAAATATACTTTCGAAAAAGTAGAGGAAGAAGATGTTTGTACATTCTGATTATTATTTTCTTAATTGCAAAGTTATTCTTGCGGTTCCTCCAGTATGTGATACCAGTAGATCCATGATCAAATTGTATTTAGATTACAAACATATTTTATATAAAATAATTAATTGTAAAAATAATTTGCAACGCTCAAAATTATTTAGCTTGACTTCATTTTATCAATGTTATTAAAAATAAAATATATTTATTTTTTAAAGATTTTCTTTTGATATACATCATTCTTTATTTCATAATGGATATAAAAAGTTCTCACCACCAATGTTAGAATTACTAAAGGTTTTATACACAAAACAATTAATTAAATATTTTTATAAAAAATAAATAATATAAAATTTTTTGAATATCTTGTTATATTTTTTGTACTTACATTATATTAATGCCTCTTTATCGTCTCAGAATTCTGGGATCAATGTCTTTTGGGATACGAAAAATATGGGAATCTGAAATGGTAAGTTCCTTATCGTCTACTTTTATTTTGTCTTATAAAATAATCTTTTAAATTATAAACTTTAGCGTTCTTTAAATAGTTCAAATTGCATTAATTATTAAAAGACCGGATGAAAGGAAAACTATGCATCTAACAAGAACGATTATTCCAAGTAAAGATTTTCGGTAAAATAAGTATCAGGAAAACCATTTAAAGATGGTAAAAAATCAATTTAAAATTCAAGGAAGAAAAGACTTACCTTAAAAACCTGTGTTTGGGAATTGTAAATTAAAATTATTGTATTTTATTAATACCAATATCCTCTTTCTTCTCTGTCCAATGAAGATTATAATACTTTGGAGGCTGAGGATTTTTAATGATTTCTTAATGACAATCACTTATCTGCTTATCGCTCTTGTCTAAATATTCTTAATATTGCCTTTATTAAGAGTTTATTTCACTTTATTTAAAAAATTTTCTATTTACTGTGATTTTTGAGTAAAAATGTTTGTATGTACAAATGTTTATTATATTTTACATCAAATAATTTAGTAAACTTTAGATAAAAGTAAAACGATTTGTTTTATCAGAGTGTGTTAATACATGAGAGTTGACGAAAACGTGCGCTAATTATTTTATTTTCAAACTATTAAATTATTTATTTATTATTAATGAATTTTTTCCCAGTAAAGTGTAATTATCACTTTTATGTTTCATTCTTTTGTAATTTAATTCATTTGTACCTATTTCCTGTGTTATTTTTCTGAGTATCATTTTTTAGTATAGTTTAGACGTTTATATTTCATTCTTTTGTAAATTTTTACTATAAATCATTTTTCTGTAATCTATTCTGTGTAATTTGTCCATGCGTTTTTCAAGGTATAATTTTCTTGTGTAGCTTTTTCTTGCGAAATTCGTTCATGTAATCATTTTTTAGAATCTTTTTTTCCATTTGATAAATAACAATAAAATAATTTATAAAAAGGGAAATCATTAAAACCTTTATTATTTTTACACAACCTAATATAAAATAAAAATTTTATAAAACCATCTTTTTTGCAGTCATTTTTAAAAAAATAACGTTTGTGATAAAATATCTGGTTTTAAAACATTTACAGAGTTAAAAAATTGAAATATTTAAAAGTGAGTTTATAACAGTTGATTTCGAATTCCAAAAATTCATCGATGAAATAATCTTTCTTTTATCCTTTCTACATTTTAGTACTTTGATTTATATTTTAATTCCTTTGACAAGGTAAATAAAATCGATTGTTTAGTTTTCCTCCATGATCTTTTTTTAAATTGAATGTGTTTCATCTAACGTTGTTCTATCTGCGATGAATTTCGTTACTTTTTATCTTGGTGGGACCAGTAAGCCTCGGGAGAAACATTGAATACTAAATAAATTGCCGAGATATAAAGCTCTGACAGTAAGGAAGTAAAATATTGTAAAAAGCATTTTCCAAGCAACAAAAAAAGTAGGAAATTAGTTCTTCACTTCTTGAAAGATCGCTTAAATAAGTCTTCCGAAAATCTAGGAGATGTTCAAAAGGGACTTCGTGTACGCGTTAATTAAAATTTTAAAACAATCGACGAACGCCATTAGAAACTATAGGACATGCATAAGATGACAAATTACTAATAAAGTCTCAATAGAAGTTTTGCGCTAACTTTATAAATAAAATAAATATTTTAATTTATTTTTTATCTGTGGACAAAAAAACCCGTTCAGTTCTATATAAATTCACACGGCTGTTGAGCCTTGTCTTGGTTTATATCTGGGTTCTTTTCGTGCGGCCTCCCCGGCATCACTATATTGGGTGATCGTTTCCTCCTCTCCATATATCTTATAGCCTTATTCCTGATCCTCTTGGTTTAATGTTTCAATAAAAATTAAAGTTACTGAATGTTTGCGGTTTTTGAAAAATGTTTTTATAACAGAAAAAAGACCTTTGATTTTTTGTATTGAATGTTTGCTGCTGTGTAAAAGTGAAGTGGGAGTGAGAAAAAGCTCACCAGCAATGCAGTCACCCTTTTGTGTTTCGAATCGACGATCCGTAAGTGTGACAGAACTTCCAGGAGAGTTACAAATCGATGTTGTCATCGTATTATTATGATTGGGTGAAGATATTTGACGATTCTGAGTTCGATTGTGACAATAACAACCACGATGGCGATAAAATCGATTATTTGGGGAATTTTATGCAATTATTATCGACTTTTTATACACAAACTCTCTATCGGTATATTTTGGTGGTGTGACTGTTATTGTTGTTGTTGAAGAAGACTTTCGTTATTTGCAACCAGAGGAAAGTAGGTTGTCACATGCTTCGTTCGTCTCGGGGAGCGGTATCACATGGGGAAACGAGAGAGAACATACATTTTTCTTTTCTATTGTTCCCAAAGCAAGGACTGATGGCGGTAGAGGGTGACTTCGGTGCAGCGCAAACCACTTTGCGATTTTGATTCATAATTGAATGCTTATGAGTTTCAGATGTCAATTTTTCAAAAAAACTTTTAGTCCCTCAAATGTATAGGAATTTTTCATAATAGGAAGGAGAAATAAAATTTTTTATTTATTTTAACAAACAAGTTAATAATTTTTTAATTATTATTTAATAATAACTAAACGGTATTGCGGTACGTCTGGTTAACCAAAACAACAGAACCAGGAAGGCCTAAAACCAAATGAGAGTTAATAGTTTTATTATTCTTTTAAACATTTTTAACAACTCTTTTTATAATTTACAATGAAACATAACAAACTAAAAACGTTTTTAATATAATTATATAAAAGATAATAATTGCCAATTTTCGAAAAGGTTTAAATGTTTCTTGTTCACAAACTCAATTAATCCTTATTTTAATAAATATATAACATGAACTCAATTTACAAATTTTAGTAAAAGTAATATTCTTTAGTTAACAGGTTGGTACTACTTATTGAAGGATAACATAGGATCAAAGAAACATTTAAAGGTATATCAGGAAATGATGCCTAGGAGTATCACAGCGGATGTTTTATGCAGTACTGCTACTGGTGTCTCGCCTGAGCTGATTAAAGTATTTTATTTTAATCACGACATTTTATTCTTTTTTCAATGTAAAGGTTAACCTGCGACGAAAAGCTGGAGAATTCGGTTTTACAATATGTGGCAACCAACCTCCATACATTGGGAAAGTTGAAAAAAACTCCGCTGCTGATGACTGTAGCCTGCAGTCGGGGGATGTGATTGTCAAAATAGAGCACCTGTTGGTTTTTTCATGCTCTGCTAAAGCGATTGCACAAATTTTAAGGTAAAGCTTTAAGTTTAAAGAATTTCAATATTTAATAAATTACATAGTTGTATAATTTTATATAATTTTTTTGTAAAGGGTATTGGTGAACTTCATCTTTAAAAATTCATAATTTTAATCTAGCTCCAAAAATAAATTAGATCGTCATAATATGTCGGCTCTTGAAGATTTTAGAATTCACATTTAATAAGATACGCAGGTTAACTATTATGGTGGTCAAATACGCACATGTGGGGTGATCGGGAAGTTTTGAGATCGATTAAATATTCAACAAAAGAAGAACTGTAAATGAGAACAAAAATCCATAAATAATAAAATATACGTCAATGTTACTCACAATCTTCAATGCTCCAACAATTTCTGTCGTTCTTATCCCGTCTGTCTTATTAAAAGTTTCATAAGCTTATTTTAAATAAAAAATAAGTAGCGTTCCCACGTATTCAAATGTAGTGAATAAAATCCTTGTAATTGTGTCATCACTTCTTTTTTCTCAAGGAACAGCCATAGTTTTGCGAGTCAAATGAAGTTTAAAATAAATTAAGGAGAATAAAAGAAAAAGGTATTTCAATCTTGTTGAATTTTAGAAATTTTTATATCAACTTTCATCACTTTTATGACGAAAGTGATGACTTAATAAGCATTCTTATCTGTCTGGCTAATATTACTGCCAATCTAGTCTTATGGTGACTTCAGACGAGAAGTCAGTCATCTCTTCTATTGCCTTTTACAGACGCTTCTATTCTTCGAAGTAAGAGTTGATACTTGAATAATATTTTCTCGAGTCTTCAAAGTAGATTGGCTTTACATGCTTGCTTCACAAATTTCTTCACTGGAATTATGGTGGTAGCATTACAGTAGATTGTGGCTTGGGATGTTCACATTTTTGATTTCACCTTTAATTTTATAAATCTTTATCCATTATGCTTTTTCACTTTATTATCTGATTGTACTACAAAACTTGACAAAACAGATAGAGACTTGTTGTGAGTCATAAAAAACCTATAAATATCATATAAAAATTAATAAAAATGATTGTACAAGTACGTCAATGTATTCTATTTGCTTATCTGAAATTAAAATATTTTAAATAAAAATTGACTTTTTAAAACAAAATATGGTTGTTTTTAAAAATGTTTTTACAGTGTGTCCCATAAATAGTTGAAAATATGAACATAAAACAAACAATTCAAAAAATTAAAAATTTGAAACGATTTTATTTTTATCAGATTCAACATAGAGTAAAGTTTTGTTTATTTAGTTGAAACATTGTTATTACTTTTACGGCGGACTTACAAATATGAATCAACCTTTGAGCGATAAATTACTGTTAGTGAAGCAATATTACTTGTAAGGAGAATCGGTTACTGGAGCGATACCTGGGTATCACACAGAGAAAAACATAACAAAGAATTCCGAGAAATTTTCCATTCAACAGTGGATTATTTGTTGAAGAACTTCTTGGAAATAAATAAAGTCCTCCTGGTCAAAAAGAGAACGATAAATATGTTAACGTCATAGCTGAGATAGGAGAAGTTAAATCTGTTCGCTCTGCAAGTCAGTTAACAGAATTATTGAAGTCTACTGTCCATCGTATTTTAACACACAAACTTAACATGTTCTCATACAAAAAGCAGTATGAACACTTTGTTTCTGCTAACGCACAACAAGAAAGACATGCATTTTGAGAAAACTTCCTCGCATAAGTGGATGCAGATCCTTATTTCCTGGACAGAATCATATTTACTATTTCCATCTTCGACTGCAATGCTCATTTAAATAAGCAGGACGATAGGATTTTGGCACCAAAGGGCAGTTTTCCTCCTTCAAATCCCAGTTTCCCTGCAAAACAATATCGCCAGAAAATAATGGTCTGACCGGGATTTTCATCACGAGTGTGCATTGGACTTTTTCTTTTTAATTCCACAGTCACAACTGAGAGCTATCAGCAAATGTTGAAGGATTATGAAATTCCGAACTTAAAGAAGCACAAAAAGTTCAGCACGACCATATTTCAGCAAGACGGGGTAACGACTCACACTGCATTGAACACCTCAGAGTTTTTGAAACTACAA
>MQRK01051415.1:0-10361 GCA_001938485.1 Girardia tigrina | reverse complement strand
ATTTAACTTTTAATAATTGATTAAACAACTCGACGTTTTAAAATATTTAAAATATCAATCTTCCATCTGGGTGGGAGAAACACAATCCTAAAACAACATACCAAACAACACACAATAAATACCATTCAAAAATATTCCTCACAAATATAAAACTTGATATCATACTCTGGCTATCGCTGTTAAAATTGTCAAAGTTTTTCATTTTAAATTATTGAAACGACTCATTTCCTTCAATCTGTCTCATTTGGATCCATGAAATGTTAAGAGCTACCTTGAAAATATACTGAAAAATAATGAGAAAAATTTAATAATGGCTTAAATTTATTCTGAAATTTTTTTTAAGTTTGTGCGCAATACTTCAAGAACTTTTTTTATAATGAAAAAATTTCTTGTCAATAATTGGAATTTAAAAAAATAAAATATTAAGCAATTTATCATTCTTTATTTTAATAAATCTGATGAGCAATGATAATTGATAAATTTGTTTTCTTTTGATTCTTGATTTTTTTATTGGTCTCAATGTTAAGAGAACTCACATTTATTACATTCACAATTTGGATAATCTTTGTGACAATTCGTAATAGTGCTGGGTGATTGCAAAAAATTAACTTATTAAAAATTACTGCTTAAAAAATGGAAATTGTTTTAATCAATTGAAAATTGGGGAAACTTTTAAAAATTGCTGATCTGAATATAACAAAAAATAAATTTCTCCATTTGGTCGGTTGTTTTTGATATAAGGTCATCAGTAAAGTTGCTTTTACTTCATTCACGAGACGCAGTGCGTCCGAACAATGCTGTATTGACGTGCGGCTGGATTCATTTTCTGGTAATTAATTGTCGGTCCGTTTTCGATGTGCTTCACGATCGAGCACGGGGACCAACACTAGTACCCTCGATGTAATTTGTACTGCACGTAATAACTGATTCCGAAAACAGACTGCCAATGCTGTGGAGCTCATCGAGCCTTGATGAGGAGCACTGCTAATCAGTACTGCATCAACCGATACGGACCGGTAATCCGACGAATGAGAGACCGCTGAACCGCGACGAGTCGAGGACGCCAGTCAGTCCTCTGTTGACTAGTCCATGCGCAATTATGTGATCGGGGGATCGATCCAATCCACCCTCAAAAAGTGCCTTAGCTTGTATTCATCAATCAATGTTTATTACTTCTCATTCCGAAATCTGAACTAATTTGAAGATATACATTTTATTTAAAATATTTACTAAAAATTTTATTGTGTAAAATAAAGGTACTATTAATAATTTTTTGTGACAGTAAAACTAAATAAAAAAACAAATCACGATAAAATTTATTAGACAAACACGTTTCTGTTCAATCGACACCACTCGTCATTTTTAAACTTTCCCTAAATTCTGCAATATTAAAACAAATTTACTCACTCTCTACAACATCCCCACCAGATTCGTCAGAACACGAATCTTCATCAACCACATAATCCTGTAAATATTTGTGTCTTCTCCGCAAGCGTTTCATATCAATACTCCTCGAATCATCAGCTTCGGATTCCTCTTCTCAAGAAATAGATTTGTCATTAACGTTCTCAAGCTCCACTCTCCTCGGCCGTAAATCACCGACATGCCTAGGGAAACTCGATCCATTGCATTCCTCCAAATATTTACTGTACGAAAGTTCTTTCAAAATCTGGCCTTTTAACCACTGCTGCGTGCAACTTTTACTACCCATTGGTTTCACCCAAACTGATTGATGATCACAGTACTTTGCATCTTTCTTCCTAACTTCGAATTTATTGTCGCTTCATCACAAACCGGTTTCAAGCATCTATAATTATAAATCATCTAACTCAGCGGTTCCTTACCACTCCAAGAAATATTGTTGTACCACCAAACTACTTCTCCTATTGTGATTTTCGATCTCACAGCATTTCTTTTAATCGTGCGATGATTTCTTTCCACAACTCTGTTCCCACTGGGTCGGTTGATTGCCCGATAAATTAACTCGACTCTCCAACCGTTGCAAAGTTCTATAAATTCGTTTGAATAAAAAGTCGTGTAATTATCCACAATCAGTTCTCTGGACGCTCCACGCTCAAAAAACACGGAATTTACTGCTGCGGTTATAGAACGCGAACTTTCATTCTGAATTTCTTTCCACATAGTAAATCTAAATGGCCCGCAATTGATGAAGCTTAAATTTGAATTTGATGGCATCTATTGCTAATCTTTGAAGGTATCCCTAACAGATTAACCACTGTGAACTGATTCGCTCGGTTCTACGTCATGCTCCGTTGATGCTGTTGACTTCCACTCCAAGCACTCTCCCTTTTGTATCACAATTAACACGTTCAGGTTTTTTGCACTCTAACCCAAAACTCTAACAGACACTCTATTTCCTCACCACTAACTATCGTTTCATCGACAAAATATCGTCGACATAGGAACCCCTGGCGGTGTTAATCGTTTGGTCAAAAGACAATACCTTTCTAACAATTTCCGCCATAATTGTAAGAGCGATATTCAAACCGAATCCCATACGCGTCAACGCAAACTTCTTTCCGTTGATCGTACACGACGGAAATTTTTCTACACAAGCATCAAAACACCCACTGTAAACATCGATGTTCTTATTCACTTCTCTAAAGTCGAACATGGGTCGTATCTTCTGTTTACTTAACTGGGCTATACCATAGATAGGAATCGACCCCACTGGCGTGTCCCTCTTCTCATTATCATATTCGACTAAATACCATTTTTCTATCTATTTGATTAGAATCTTCATTGTTGATTTGTCTTTCGACTTTGACTCCATAAAAACTGTCTTTCTTCTCGGCAAGTACTCAGGCGCATCCAATTTCTAATTCCAGGAAACAGTCCACACTTTATCGAATCGAATTTTGAAATTATGCTTATTTATGTCACCACTTTCAGTGAAAATTGCCTCCGATAAACCACCTCTCTCACCAGACTTACAAAAACTTACTGAATCAGCATCCCCCCAAATTTCACGCGGCCGTTATTAAGCATCACCCCCCTAATTTCTCGATCACGTTAACACCCAATAACGCATCAAAATTTTCGGGAAAGCTGTTCATAACTGTACAATTTAAAGTTACTTTTTTATACTCCACGTCAAACACAACGGCACATGTTCCTACTGATACCCACAACCCTTTGTCTAACGTGACTTTTTCCTGCTGCTGCTGTATTGATGGTTCATTCACAAGACATCTTTTCCCGATCGAATGAGAGCATCCGGTATCCACTAACGCTCTGCAGATTTTCCCGTTCACAACGCATCTAATCACCGGAAGTGCCTTTAATCACCCCGAGAAGCCGTTGGCGCTGACAACCCCTCACTTGCGTTTTCCGCCCAAAAAAATCTCGCAATATGTTTTTTTCGATGAAATTTGAAACATATCATGTTACTTCTTTGGAAAAAACTTTTAAAGCAACCCTCGTCCGCATTTCGACGCCCTCAACTGGCTTTCTGAAACGATGGTCGTCGCCGAGGCTGTCGCCATCTGCTCTTTTTAAACGATTGGATTTCTCTTTTTTTAAATTCACCATCGACGTATTACATGTGCTCTGTATGATACTCATGTATGTTTGACTCATTTCCACAATTTCGTGCCATCCTTGAATCCCTCGACTTCCAAAGCGATTTCTGATGGCAATTCAGCTAAAAATGCAGCAATATCTAGGCTCCTTACCGTCTTCGCAAACTTCGACACTTCCACGATGGTGTGGAAATCTTAATATCTAATATTCTGCAACCTGCGATACGCCTCCCGCGGTCGTACGCAAACGCCAAACTCATTACACAGAACACTTCGTCAATGTTCGTTTGCTGCTTCTCCGACATCTCCATATAAACACTAAGGAACATCATGGCGGAGTCCTTAATCTGTTGCATCGATGTCAACAGAACAAATTGTTTCCTCCTTAGTTTCCATGATTTCTGCCCATCGAACTTCTCAAGACAGTCAAGAATTACTTTCACGTAGGACATGTCCGGATAGCTTGTTGTGACGATAAAACTAAATAAAAAAACAAATCACGATAAAATTTATTATAAAAACACGCTTCTGTCCAATCGTCACCGCTCGTAATTTTCAAATTTTCCCTAAATTCTGCAATATTAAAACACATTTAATCACACTCTATAACATAATTTTAAAATATTAATTTGATTTAATAATTTACAAATTTTAAAAATAAAATTAATAAAATCATTTAAAATTTACAAAAATAATAAATTAAAATTTTGAATATTAAATCTAAATTCGAATAAACTAGTTTCGGATTATGATGATTAAAAAATGTGAACTAAATATAAAAATGAAAAAATAATAACTGTGTAAAATATTGAAAATTGCTTAAACGAACAAAATGATGAAAAATAATGACCTCAGTGAAGGACAGGTTCACTCTTAAAATTTTTGAAACAATTAATTTTTATAAAGAATTTCTAAAATAAGAAAATATTTAAAATCAAAAGTTTTCTAAACATTAAAATTAAAAAAATATCTCTAAGTAATTTTAAAAAGTTCTTTTCGAAAATAATTGAATTTTAATTGTAAAATAAAACTTAAAATGATATTAATTGTGAATTGTGAAGGTAATTGATTTTTAAAATAATTGATTTAGAAGAACTATATAGAGTCAAGGATAATCATGTTTTGTATTAAATTTAAGTTATTCTGAAAAATAAATAATGAAATTTTTGTTGCCAAATATGTAATTTAAATAAAAACAGATAATTTTAAATTTTAAAGTCACTTTGAAATTCTGAAAATTAAAAATTCGATGTAGTGGAGAATTATTAAAAACAAATAAATCAATTTGTTTCAATATACAACAAGAAATGCGCGCCAACAAGAATGGGATTTGGGTTGAACATATTGCTTCATCGGTCATGACAGAAATTGTCAGATGGGTTCTGGATTATGATGTCAGACGACATTTTCGTGGAAGAGAGAAAAATTTCTGTCAATGCAGTTAAAGATTTATTAACAGGATTTGAATTAAATTGCAAGATTCCAGAAAGTATTTCCTAAGATCGAGAAGTGCGGGTGCTTGGGCTAAAAGTTTTTCAAAAGGGTTATTTGTTGAAATGGAAAAGAGATAATCCTATTAGAGAAATTACCGATATCGCGTCTTTATCACGCCGCGATTTATATTCAATTTGCGGACAGTTAGTAGGGATCTACCCGGTGGCGGGATGGCTGCGTCTGACTTGTTCTTATATGAAACATATGAACGTATCAGTGAGGGCAACTGGGAGGACAAAGATGGAGAAGAGATAATAGAAAAAAGTCAAGTGGGTGATGAGAAGAGTCGAGGAAACCGACCCGTGCAAGGGGGAATGGTTCATAATTAACTGTGAAGAAGGAATTTTATGGTGCGTCGCGAGTTCGATTGCGATTGATGCTGTGCTCGAGGTCAAGGGTCAGACAATCAAAGATGCATCATGGTTAAGAAAAACAGACGACTCCGCCATATAAATTTAACTGAACTGGAAGCTGTAGTAAAAGGTTTAAACTTATGTATTAAATGGGGCATGAAAAGGGTAATAGTTAAATCGGACAAGTCGGTCGTATCCTGGATATGCACGGTGTTAGCGGATCGTGGGAAATTGTGTACAAGAGCGTTCAGTGAACTGTTGATTAAAAGAAGATTGGTGATCATTAAAGAGTTATGTCAAGAATATCAAATGGGAGTGACGATTGGATTTGTGTACAGCGAGAAGAATCAGGCGGACGAGTTGACAAGAGTACCAAATCAACTAAAACAGAGTAATTGTTGTTTATTAATTTCAGGTAGTCACGATAGTGTTGTGGAACTTCCCAAAAAATGTCATCTGGGAGCAAGGAGAATGCAGTACTTATGTTAAAAAATGAACATTGACGCATCAAATACGGACATTAAAAATTTAATTTCTAAATGTCAACAATGCTAATCAATTGACCCAGCGCCGATAAAATTGAAAGAGGGAACGCTGATTGTTAGTGAAATTTGGACTAGATTAGCCATAGATGTTACGAAATATAATCAGAGGAAGTATTTGAGTATTATCAATTGTGGTCCGTCACGTTTTGCAATTTGGAAGCTGATTAGATCGGAGGGTGCTGATTCGATTATCTCGGAAATAGTAAGTGTATTTTCTGAAGGCGGTGTTCCTCAAGAACCACTTGATTTTATTAGGTTAATGAACAAATGGAATGTTGAAGTCATTTATCGGGCCAAAAATAGACCAAATTGCAACAGTACTATTGAGCGAAATCATAGAACGATCAAGAGAATAGCGTGTCGTTCTAATATAGACATTTTAGAAGCAGTATGGTGGTACAATAATACTACTTTCGACAATAAGCAGCCGTCGAGTCTGAAGATGTATAATTATATACCAACTGGATTAGAATCGCTAAAAAAAGATAGTTAGAACGGAGAACGTAAAGCGGTCACAATTTGTAGAAAACCAACTGGTGTATATAAAACCGAATCAAAGTACACCTTGTACACGACAGTGGATGAAGGGGACGGTGGTGAAACGATTAGATTCGGTAAAGTTTTTGATTAATTGTAATGGTTTTTGTAACCCATGACATGTCGTGGATATTAGATCGCGACAACCGGATCAAGCACCGGCACTGAGTCTAGATTTCGGGAATGATGATGACAGCGAGTCGGCAGATGAGAGAAATCAGGAACCTGAAAGAGTGCGACCACGACGGGAAATACACCGACCAGCCTACCTCGATGATTTTATTGTTAATGCAGATTCGAGTGTGGACGAATCTGGTTGAGTTGTAGTGGAGAATTATTAAAAACAAATAAATCAATTTGTTTTAATTCTCAGAAATCATCGATTGAATATTATTTGAAATAAATATTCACGTGTTAATCCTTTTTTATTATTTTCTTAGATAACATTCGATAAATAAAATTTGGTGTTAATGAATTATAATCTTAATCAAAAACCCAACAAACTCCACGTTTGAATGAGCAACTGTAAATATTGAAAATAAATGTATTGAATTCATCATTTTTTTAATATGCGTCTACTCAATCATTCTCTGCCATTGACTTACCGGTCCACCTTCACGGGTCTTCACGATCGAGAACGAGGACGAGCACTGACCGCTTCGACATTTTTTCTAAGGAAATGATGTTGACTAAAAAAGGAAGATGAAGGTCGAGACTGAATACCTCGAGTTGCCTTTCTTTAATGAAGTGATTTTATTTCATCTAAATGGTGTTATAATATTAAACGAAACAGAATGTTATTTAATTTTACGTTTGGCGTCATTTTTTAAAAATGCAATAAACTATTTTATGATTCTTATCAAATGGCTGTTATAATAAAATGCTCTCATGTTGGATGTAATAAATGTCATTCTCTTTTATTAATTCATTTTTATTATAATGCAAGCCGTTTTAATTACAGAAGGTTTTATATCCTCTATTAATAACTTTTGTTCTACTTTGTGATACAACCTCCACAACCTTTTAGATGAAACTTAAAGCCATAAAATAAACAGACCACGCGATTCATGTTTGTCCCGAGAATGATGCAGAAATGAAATGACAATGAAGACTGTTGTTAAATGTTATTTTTGCTGTTTTGTTATCATTGGAGAATCAAACGAATTTATTTACCATTAATATTCTCAATTGTTATATTTTTCTAGAGATTAACTCATTTTAATGAAAATTCTTCTTTTATTATCATATTTTTGTTACAAATGCCATGGAATAATGATATCAAATTTTACATCAACCTTTGAAGAAGCATCGAACATTTGTTTATCCCAAGGTATGGAGCTACCAATGTTTTATGATGTATCCAGTTATACAAATATTAAAAATATTTTGCAAAATACTACAGCGTAAGATTATAATAATTATTTTATTTATTATTTCATTACAAAATTAAATTGTTGTCTTTAACAAATAAATACAATCTTAAAAATATGAAATAATTTTTATTCAGATATTTAAAAGATAATGGAAAATTGTTTTTATAAAGAAAAACACGCAATTTGTATTTTTTTTTATCTTTTGGGACAATTAATTTTGACGGTATAATCGTCATCGTCAGGTTTCAAGAAAAAAAGAATTTCAAATCTGCTTTTATAAAGGGGGGGCATAAGTCGCTTTACCCAGTTTTAATAATAATAAATACAAAATTCTAAATGATACAACTTTTATTTAATCATTTAAAACTGGGTAAAATAACTTATGGCCACCCCGGTATACAATCAGTGATTATACAATCAAAGGATTGTTATGTCATCTAAACACTTTCAATAGGGTTTCCAAGAGTTCCGTTTGCACATTAATCTTAGGATCTAAAGATCTGATATAGATCTCTCTCCCACTCTCTCCCAATAGTTATTAAAACTAGTACACAGAATTTTAAAATTATTTATTTTTATATTTGTGATCGAATTACAAACCCTTTCTGTGTTCTACCATATTACTTCCACCTACATTGCGACCATGATCTTGGATTCTCCCACATAGATGATGGGACGTCTCCCCAATGTATGTGTCATTACACCAATTACATATAAATTGATAAACGAAATCCGAGCATGATCCGAATTGCGTTGGAGATTTATTAAAAAATAAATTTTGGATTTTATATGTTTGTGATATCATTTATAAATTAAAAACACTATTTACACATTTTAAAATTGAACGTAAAAATTGACCAAATCCCTCTGAATATGGAATGCTTAAAACGTATTTTTAAATTGTTGGTTCTTCTACATTACTTTTAATCTGCTAATTAATTAATTTATCAATAGTTTTTTGGTCAATTTCTTAACAATTGATTTTGAGTAACCATTGTTATTCAATATTTGATTAATTGAAAAAAATTATCTAATCATATTATATTTTTATCGAAATTCACAAAAACTGTTTGGAATCGTATGAAGCCCAGTATCAGTTTTTATTCTGTGAATCTCGGTCTCATAAAAATCTTTTTTCTTTTCAATTATGAAATCGAGGAAAGATAATTTACTATTATTGACTGTTTCTGTTGTAAATGTAATATTCGAGTGCAGAGAACTTAAGTATTCTAAAAATGGATCTATATGAATTTTATTATCAAAAATAAGAAAAATATCTCAAAAATAGTGTTTATACGCGAGAGGTTTTTCACCCCGAAATAGATTGATCTTATCCTCAATACTCGACAGAAATATTGAAGCAAGCGTTTGAGCTAATATAGAACCTATTGCTACACCGTCAACCGTCATTATTAAAAAGAAAATGAATATAAACACAAAAAGTGGCGAAATGCAACTTCGTCGATAAGATGGTGTTCCATAACATTATCTTTCCAAAGGTTACAACTTAAATCAATCGTTTCCTTCAGAGGAACGTTGGTAAAAGGACTAACAATATCAATATAAACCAAAATTTCATTTTTTACTAATCTTATAATTTGAAATAAAGTCAACAAATCAAAACTTAAAAAAGATGGCAATTTTTTATTATAAACAAATGAGCGTCATTTAAAAATATATATTTTTTGATAATATATTTCGACGGTTTGACCGTGATCATCAGATCACTGATTATTTTCTTTTTTATTGCTTGTATATAAGAATTATGTAATCATTTACCTAAGTCTTATCGAAAACTCTTAACAAATTAGTTGAGAGAGCTGTTTGAACATTAATTTTTGGATCAAATTATCTTATCAACAATGATTCACATGACGCGCTCTCCTAATAATTTTTAAAATGCTTGCTCAAAATCTTAAAATCATTTATGCTCATATCACAGTTACACGTTTTTTATGCTCAGCAATACTACTTTTCCCCCCTCTTTGACTCGTTTGCAGAGATGACCGGCAGTCTCTCCGATTTATGTGGCATTGCACCCATTACATGTATATTGATAAACAATGTCCGAACACAATCCTAAATAAGCATGTGATTTATTGCAAAACATATTCTCAACTATAAATGATTGAGATATAATTTTTAAATTGAAAATATTATTTGTTGATTGTTAAGAGAACTCACACATTTGACAGAACATTTATTACATTCACATTTATTATCATCTTTATGATGATCAATAGTATTGCTTTCACTAGAATCCATTAATCAATTTTCAATATCTCCCATTATAATCTAAACTATACTTGAGAAGACCACTTTATTTAAAAATATTTAATTTAAATTTTATTGGCTGAAATTAAATATTTTTAAAGTCATTTTTAAACATTAAATTGACTTTAATTATTTAAAAATTTACAAAAATAAAATCATTAAAATTATTTAAAAGTTGCAATAATAAAAATTAAAAATTTGAATATTAAATCTAAATTTAAATAAATTAGTTTCAGATTATAA